>JAQFXU010000593.1:0-46682 GCA_034693705.1 Spatulosminthurus flaviceps | reverse complement strand
ATCGTAGTAATCCATTAAAAATGTAAAACCCATACCTCAGGGGGTGACATCAAAAAATGGCTGCTTGTTAGATTTGACACTACTTTATGTATTCAACATGTTACGGAGACTTCTGCAGTACCAGCACCAACCAACAACAGCAACAACAACAACAAAGCTTACAGTATGTGGTTTAAAGGGCACTTCTCTAGCCATTATTTATATAAAGAGGGACTCGAGAATGTTTTCTCTCGGATTTCATTATGCTCTCTCTTACACATACATGTGAGAACCTATGTGGAAAAACTATACTATGCTATGAGGACATGAGCACTAACTATAAAACGTGGAAAAAGCCTAGATTTAGCTTTCACTCGCTCTGAATACACAATATGCTAGCCTTTTACATGTTTGGTGAGATTTGAAAAGGTAACTTTAGACGGAAGGCTGATCCTAATCCAGATAGTGCTGAAGTCCTACGTATAGGGAAATGGTTATAAGGCTGAAAAAGTTCTGTCTGTCTGTAGCTTTAAACATTCCAACAAACTCTACATTAGTTATGGATAGCTTCGTAAATAAAATAGCTTTGAAGAGTCTGGATTAGTCTAAGCCAAGCAATATGTAGTTTAATAGTTGGAAGAATGTTCCTGTGTTAAAGGAAGGGTGTACATAAAGTATGTAGCTCTATGTATACTCATGCTGTATGGAATACATAGCTAACATTATACATTCATTCCTTGTAGGTTGATATTCCTTTGGAATATTCTTACATCTACACTTTTTTGCGTGTCTTGTCTTTTTATTCGAAAAAAACATACTAAAGGATTGGTTGCAAATGTCAGGTCTGAACTATTGAGGTCTCTCTCTCAAGTCTGAATCAGATCGGCATGTAGTAAAGGGAGGCACGTTGAAAAAATACCTATTAGGAAAGGGTAGTGAAAACAAGTGAGAGTAGTTAGTGTAACACTTGAAGCTTGAAGTAAAAATACGACTCTGCAATTTCAAGAGAGAGAGAGAGGATTTTGGTGTTGGAAGTCAATTGTACGGAGTTTGTAATCCATGTTTTACATACGCTATTATAGCGTGCCATGTATTCTAAGTGCGTAGGGAAGAAAAAAATGTTTGTGGGTAGCGAGAGTATCTGTATAGTAGCTTGCTTGTAAATATGTAGGAATTGTATGTGTTTATATACCAAATGGAGGTTTACTTCTTTAGGTAGTTAGTGGTGGTGGTAGTAGTAGGCTTATAGCTTTGGAGTAATAAAATAATTTTGGAAGCTCAAAGGGAAACATTTGGTTTGATTGCATAACGGCTGACACTTGCACATTATTGTAGCAGGGAATGGTTGGGAGTTTAATTTGAAAGCTCAACTTTGAATCACTCACGCTTATAATGGTGTAATAATGTGCGCATAAGTTAGTTCACATTGTGTAGGGCCTGGGTCTTTTATACTTTTCTCTCTATCTCTCCTTGTCTTCGAACTTTTACTCGAGCAAGTAGTATACAATCGCAACCACGGTTCTTCGTGAAGCTCACTCTTTCTCTCTCACGCTTTTTCTCATATACACGATCCAGTTCCATTTGAAGCATGGAGCTAGGTTTTAATCTCTCCTAACTGGGGTGAGCAGGAGGTCTACTACAACGGCAGCATAGGTCTTAACAATCGGCGATTTTCTTGAAAACTTTTCTTGCTTAATCACTTTATCGTACTTTTTTTTGCTCGGTGTACGTTAACATATATTTATATCTGTTTGTACCTTGACGGAGTGCTAGTGTGTGTGACTGCTGGAGGTATATATATCTATAGATATATTGATTTTAGATTTTGTGAATTTGACGAGTGGAGAAAAAGTTGTAGTATTTCCATTGCCACTGCCACTCTCTCTCTCCTCCAATCCATGTCTGGGGTTTCCTTGCCTTGCCATTCATTCCTTTGAGCAGGGCAGGAAGTAGAGGAGTGTAGTTTTAATGGAGAGTGATTTGTGGGATGGAAGATTGAAACTTTTCCTCCCTTCAAGCTACGGCTACGGTGGTGGTGGTATAGTGTTGGACAGTCGCGACAAACCTTATTAGAAAGTAATTACAGAGAGAAATTGACTGATTACAATAGATTTTAACTCTGCTGATTGTCGTCATTGGCTTCCTCCGGGGACTCTACTATACATTATTAATTGAATTAATTAGCTTGTTCTCCTCAAACTTGCTCCAAAAATCCCTAATGACTGGGTACTCACTTGAGTGGAAGTTGGTTTCTTTGAACTTATTTCTTTTAACATTCTCTTTGAAATAAGTTGATTTGAATTACCGGTGGATACTATTTCCTGTCATCTAAGGGCTCACTGGGCTCAGTTAATGTTTTACATAATAATATTATTATTTTCAAAGGTTACACGTTTTATTCGTAATTTTCTTTGCCTGTATATTCATCGATCCAATAATAGTTGCTGGGCATTGTAGCAAAATTCAATATCCTCTCATTCCTTTCGTGGAAAGTTTCATCCTTCAAAATTTTAGGGAGCTCTGTCATGTGAGGATACTTAATTTCCGGTGGTTTGTGATACATGAAAACTTGAGATTTGATAATCTGAAGGCTTGTCAAATTGTTTGCCGGCACTCAGACCACATCCTAATAATCTGTATATTCAAATTCAGTTACATTACTTACATTGCTCCTGAGTGAGCTGTTCCTGAGTACTCATTGGGTATACGGAGCGGGGACTTAACTTTTCTAAAAGTTGTTTCCTTTGAAAAGCATTTGTAAAGATAAACTTTCAATAGGAAAAAAAGGCATAAGAAAATTGCCATTGAGTGTAAAGTCAATAATAATAAGTGCATAAGTGTATAGATACAAAACGGAATAACCACACTTCATACGTTATAGAAGTGCTACAAAAAAATGAAAGTATCTGCCTCAAACCAGCAAGGTGAAATAAATACCCACAATTTGCGGGAACGGACGAATTATATGAGTACGTATTTGAATTTATTTTTAACAACATAATAATACACTTGCAGTTATTATATGATTCGTCCTGCAATATTTTTTGCTTTGTGTTGTAATGATGACACTACGTTCTTATTGATTATATTGTGTATTACTTATCCAAATATTTTATTGTGGGCCTATAATATCCTCTATTTCAATATCAGTAAGGGCAGTATTTAGCCGTGACACGGTAAAAAAAACAATAGAATGACCGTTATTTTTAACAGACGAATAGAGAGATTTTGTCTTATCTTAACTATTCAGGCGGTGTGCCTCTACAAAAGGATATGTGATAGTTGTTGACATCATTAGCATCCGTAGGAAAGAAGTTGTTTTTGCGTTATTAGGCTCTATGTTTATCAAACTGATTAAGTAGAAAAAGTAGGAGAAGTCTTTAAATCCGTTTGAAAACATCGAGCGAGAGTATGATGTAGCCAGAGGTAGCGCTGTAGGCTGGCGTTATTTCAACAAACTATTCTTATGCTTGCGTTGGTTGTTTTATAATAAATAAATATTATTTTATTCAGGTAGAAAATGTGATTCTGTGCTTCTTGCCTTCAGGCCAAAGTTCTGCTTGGGAATTTTTGGAAAGCAAAGCAAAGGTTAGGGTTTCATCCTTGAGAAACTCTGGAATCTCTTCACATAAATATGTAATGGGTGAATGGGAAATGTTTATTTAGGTATGAACGTGTGTATATTTACCCCGTATGAATAATTACAGATGTTGAATAATCTCACCTTTTAATTGTGTACGTATAGTCGGTAGAAGTAATTAGAACATGGCACCTGGTCCTGTGATTCCCGAAATCTAAATTAAACTGAAATCCAGAGAAATTTCCGTTGTAATTGATTGAAGGCTGGAAAGTGGTAAAGAATGTATATAATATGCTCCTTGGGAATAGCTCGGAGAGAGGTTTTTTCAACTGGAAAAGTCAAGTGTACTCAAGAAAGGATTCCAGAGATCACCGGAGGATATACTGTGAAACGGGAGTTGGACTTGTAATAATATTAAGTAATCTACACGTGCGTACATAAATTGTGTTTGTAGCCGTACCTATTGTAGATATACTAAAAAACATATATGCATACCTTTCGTTTGTAGCTAACATTTCCCTTTCTCCGACTGCGGAGTAACAGATCAGGGAGAAAAGGTTAAAAAGGAAGTGGGATTAGTGAAAGAAGGAAAATACCATAAATTTATTTGTATCCCAATGCAATGGGGGATTCCAAACAATTCTGTGGAAGAGCAAAAAAGTGTGGAAGATGTTCATGGAAGGGAAAAAGGATGCAGTGATGTCATGCATTTGACAGTTCAGAGGCGCTCAAGTATTTCGGTCTCTGAAGCGAACTTGAAAAGGAATCAGTGTCAAGGAGGATTTGACAGATATTTGAGCACGGAGAATTTTTTCTTTCCCTAACAATGTGAGCCGATTAGGAGAAACCTGGGCTGGAATTTCGTTATCTTTGGCTCTTGTCTTTATAAAAGAAAGATGGTAAAATCCGGATGCTCAGCTTAGGAAAAGGAAATGAAAGAAAGGAATTTAAAATTATGTTTTTCTTTGATTCACTATATACCTTCCTGACCCGCATACTTGAGCAGTTGACTCATTCCGGGGTAGATGGCGAAAGGGAAAGGAGAAAATGGTCTCATTTTTTGTATCCTTTCACTCAGGAAAAATTTTCATTCATTAAACTTGTTGTCTTCTTGGGTTTTATCTGCCACTGGATTTATTGTACATACTACTATCTCTGGGGTTAGTTTTTAAAGGGGAACTACTATATACTCTGCAATAAGTGCAATATGTGCAGGATGAACAATACGTGCCAAGGCATTACTCTCAAAAACGAAATCGATAGTATTCATTGGGCAACGGGTGAGGATTCGTAACTGGAAGATTTTACGGCTGTGAACGGGAGGTCTGAATGGGAAGAGGAATTTCACATGAGAATAAATAAGCTCCAGTTTGTATTTACATGTTTAGTTAGATACACTAAACGTAAAGCTACTGCTCCGCTTCTACGCACATCCCCTTCTCTTTTCTAGATAGGATCATAGGCTTGAGGTGTTCCCAATCCTCGTATCTTTCTAACCATGTCAGGATTTTATTGGTGTAAAAGGATTTGCCAAAAACATATAAAATTGCATAAAATAAAATGACAGGATTGAGGAGGAAGTGAAAGTGTGTATCTTAAAGTGTGATAGTGGAAAAAAATAGAGGACTATCATCATCGCATTGAATACCCAATTCAAGTGGAAGGAATAAAAGCAAAGGGAAAGTGGGGATATTGTGCCCTATTGTTATTACCCATTTCTCATGCCCAATGATTTTTCCCAAGGCCAATTTGACACATCCATTCTTCCTTACACAATGTAAGGGGAAGGAAGCCCCCCACATGGGAAATATGGAAAGGGTGAACGGAATAGGATTTAGGGGGTCGGCGAATAACAGGGGTCAGCTCTCTAATCTACCAAAAGTATGGCAATTTTTTCGGAGGGTGCACAAGCTGCCTGTGCTTTAATTACCACACACTATCCATATATTTAGAACATGAAAAACATTTTTGGGAATGGACATGAGTGCATTTTTAAACGTGGACCGGTGCACCATTAAATATGGATGGGTGGAGACTCTCCTGGTGGTGGGAGTAAGGCAACTATACAGAGCTATCCATGTTTCCATGTTGGGTTTCCTTCACCGTACATCATGTAAATATATGAATGGATGTCCCGGTGTGTCCAAGGCCATTGAAAATATTTTTTAGAAAGGGTTTGTATAGCTTCATTTCTGTGGTTCTTGCTTAGATATCTATGGAAAAATTCTAGATAGGAAAGCTATCATGGAAGCTCTGGATTACAGATATTCATGAGTGCGAGTGGTTAACCCATGTTTGTCATGTGCGTTTAAACTCACACGTATGAATTGAGCCTCGACACTACAGGCAGAGTAGTAGTTATGTCACTATAGGACAAGAAGATGCTACATGTCAAACTTTATCGTAGAAACGCCAAAAATCGGATGGATTTTCAATATGTAGGGTATCTGTAGAATGCACTGCAGGCAGGGGCAATGATAGGGAAAATATTTAAAAATAAACGAGGACAAAGTTTGTATAAGTTCTTGTCAAATGTTATATAATATGAAAATAAATTTGCTCTAGGGTAAAAGATCACGTCACGACTCCGGTGACTCCAGCAATTCACAAATGCATTCGTTGTCAAATACTCCTGAGGATGGAGGCAGCCCGTCCAAAACATCTTCACTCGTCGCTCGTGCCACCGGATATGTGACTCATTTGAAGGTAGGCTTCTTTGAAGATATACAAAGTTTCCTTACTAATGTCTTTTTACTGTGTTACTATTGTGCATGTTGCTATTTGAGTATTTAATGTATCTACTCATTCCTGTAGTTTGTAAATAAGAATTTCGCGCTTTATACTCAGCCGAAGAAAACTTTTCAGCAGCTGCTTCTTTCCACCATGCTCGTGCTTACTACACTGTTATGTTAACCCTAAAATAACCATAGTTGTAGTGTAGTACGAATATAGCAGTAATGTGAGATAAAAAAATAAATAGCACTTCCCCTATAAAAGCACGGCTCCATATAAACATACGTGCTATTTCTCCATTGCATTGATTTGGTTTTTTGCTTTATTATTTGCTTATATGCAGAAGATTAAATACACTTTGTACTCAATTGGTTTAGTATTGACGAATTTTATTTAAGGGGATCCATACAATGCAATGTGCATACGTAGGAATTAGTAAATGTTGTTATAGTCGTGGGAGCTGGTGTTTTTACATTACTCGTGGAATGTTTGCGAGTGTGAAGCAGACCTTGCCCTAACTTTTGACCCTAATTGTCTTGTGCATGAATTTATGTAACTTTTACTTACAATTAGTACATGATATATGTACGGTAATTGGGTGACCTTTCCAGTATAAAAAGCTCCGCTTTTGTGTGTTATTTTGAAATATAAAAATATTCAGATCTCTGGTATGGAAAATATTTCTGACGGAGTTCATGATCCGTAGATACTAGAGGGAAGTCATCAAGTTACAATTGCATGGATAAAAAATTGATTGAGTTTTATTAGAATTTAATCTGGTGTGGTTCCTGTAACCATACTGGGTAGGAGTTAGGAGTTAGCTGACCTAACAGCTCAGCGGGATGTGAAAATTGAGAAATGAGCCGGGTAAATTATCAAGTGATTCGATCCAAAATCGATACTCCCTTTTTGCACTTTCTGTATTTTGACGACAGCTCATGTGTGTCCTTGCAGGTAGCAGAGGGGTACATGACATCCGGTAGTTATGCTTTTATGCTTTGCATATAATATGCAAGTTTCACATGCATTTTACTATTTTTATTACACAAGTAAGTTTTGTGTATTCCAGATTTTGCTCAGCTGGTTTTTTTTTGCATTGGATTTTGGAAATAGCGCAGCGGGAAGTTGCGGAGTTTTTTTTTAGTGTAAAAAATTAAATTTAAGAATCCTTTTTCCCTCCGCTTGGGAAAGTTGAAAAAGGTAAGTAAGTTAAGAGGAAAAGTTTTGGTTGATCAATATAGGGGAATTTAGGGAATAGAAGGTAGGGAAGAGTGAAGGGGTGGGAAGGAAATTCCTCTTGACGATAACGAGAAGTGAACAAACGTCAACTTGGATTTTCTCAAGTAATATAAGAATTCAGTAGCTCACTTGCTTATAGTGACTATGTACGTATATGAGTCACACGAACGAGAGATGCAAATATAGATGTAACTAACTTTGGGGAAAAAAATTAAATTTTTACGGAAGGTGCATGCAAGCCAACCGGACCCCTGTAAATTTCCAATTGGATGTGAAGTTTATTAATTTGCCAGTTGACATGTCCCCTTAAATTTCCTCAGTGCCTGACAGTAATTTTCATCCAGGCCATCTCCAGAATTTGAACTATCCAACCAGAAGCCAAACTTGGGATGATTTTCTGTAAAGCCGATGAGGAAAATTCCTTGAAAATAAAATTAGGACACGGACAAGGTGGAAGTTTGGAAGGTTCACAAGAAATTAATGTTAGGCAATAGCCAAAGTGTATGGAGGTTACTAGAGTTAGGAAGAATTATTTTACGTGAATTGAATGTAAAAAAAATAGGAGAGGATTATATGTAATGTAGAGCCAATAAGGAAGGGCTGCACACGGAAGTGAACTTAACATTCCATACGCATAAAAGACTTTCCTTTGATTAAGAAACTATATATGTTTTGTGTAGAAAAATTATGTTGCAAGAATAAAAGAAAAAGAAGCCTTTGTGGAGGAAAAAAAATCTTTCTCCCTATAGAAACTTGCGATGCTTTAAAGAGCTACTACTCATCTCATTAAATTGATTAAGTAGGAAAAGCAGGGCTTCGTGATAGGATTCTCTCTTATAGGAGGATGAGGAAGAGAAGGGGATAAGTATGAACCAAGGCCAGGCCTGGATGATGTTCTTGGCAAGAATAATGAGGATTAAGTACTACCTTGAAAGGAAACCTTCGTCTTGAGGGTTTGGAGACAAGGGTAGGAATTATTGAGCCTTATGTATTAGCAAACTTACTGCTGTTAGTAACTTCCACACTTTTTCACACATAATGGCAAATTGCCTTTATAAAGTCATTCCCCATACAATGGAGAATGGGGAAGTGTCACAAAAGAAGGAACACATCATGGGACCATATCTTTCACATATACAGTTTCTCTCCAGTCAGATCACCCGACACAGGCTGCCGAGATGAGCATGGAAATATAATGGAAAGAATAATGGGAGTCCATTCTTAAGTACAGAGGAATGTAACATCATCCAAAATGCATTAGCTTTTCAAGCATTCGTGTAAATTTGGATTGGTTAGTGAATTTTATCTTTTTTTTTGGAATGTAGTCGTTACCTGAATTTGAAATAAGACTACAAGAAAAAAAATGTTTTTTCCTTCTTCCATATTCTCATCTCGGCAAATAAATACGTCAGACTTTTATGGTAAACTAATACTTGAGTATATGATAAATAAAAGCGTAGAGACCCGCCTTTGCTTCTCGGACATTCTCTCAGTGTTCCATTACGTACTTGAAAGAGTTGATTTCGAGGCGATTTAGGGAAAATGTTCAAAATGGGTTTCCTTGCAAGTAAAATGTTTTTATACTCGCTCGCTGTCTCGCTCTCTCTTTCTCTCTCACTCATTCACTAGCTTTTCATACTGCTGGATTGAACGTTATAACCACTAGCACATGGTCACACCAAATGCATATGCTTTTTTTGCGATGTAAGAGCAAAGCACATAAGAGAGAAAAGGAGTAGCTGCAGCAGCTCGCTCGCTCTCTCTCGTTTTCTTTCTTTCTCTCTCTCTGTCTCTCTCTCTCTCTCTCTCTCTGCCTCTCTGTATGATTCCACCGCTTGAGACTTGTGTAGCCGAGAAGGACCAACTGAGTTGCAAATGCTAACTTGATGTCGGTTTTTTCTCTCTTTTTCTCTGTACGCCTCAGTCTCGTCTGGGAAAGCATCGGGAAAAGTCGAAGGATAATCAAAGACAAAGGAACGAAGCAGCCGCAGCACAGCCATTCTCCGTCTGCTGTGGAAATAAACGACAAGTTGAGTCTTCAGATACGATTGCTGGAGCACCAGGTAATTTACCAATTTCTAATCATCACATTCATTCTAAAATAACAGACATTTAAGTGTAGACAATTTATAACAAATGACTTGCGCAAAGATACGGACGGTTCTTGGAAGATCGAAAGGGACAGATCCCAAAATGTGTATATATGGATCATATTTTTTTATGAGATAAAAGTTTTCGCTTTTGAAAATGTTTGGGTTGGGAAAGTCCGCAATATTCACTCGTGCCACGAAAAGGAAGTATGCATTGGTATACTTAACTAATGTATATGTGTGTAGGGTTGATACATATGTGAAAATGAGAATTTACGTGAATTTTTACTACTGTCCAAAATGAAATGTTGACCGGTAGAAGTTTAGATGTGAGATCTTTTAAGAGGATTTATTTGAGAGCGGGAGAAAAGTTGGTTGAGTTTATGGACCACAGTAGCAATAGGGACTTGGAGCGGGGAAAGAGGAGCGGTGGTGGCGGGAATGGAAATTCTACTTTTACAGTCGTTTTTCTTCAAAAGGTTGTTAAATTACTGGAAGCATAAGACTTTGAATAGAAATTAGCTTGATTTGTTGGGGCAGATTCTGTAAGGATTGTAAATTTAGAATGTTTACTGTTCGGACTAAATTCGTTTTACTTTGGTTCGTAGTTTTCTTATGTAGATGTTTGTACTATAAAAAAAAAGGAAGACCTTTAAGGGAATTTAAATATTTTCTTAAGACTTGGCCCATTTCTTGTGGTATTTCCTGCCGAGAGTGAGTTAAGAGTAAATAGAAGTGAGCGGAGTTTTCACAATTGACTTCATCCTCTTCCTTTTCCACCTTCATCTGTATGCATATCTCGTGGACGGATGTATTTTTCCTTTCCGCTTTACCACAAGGCATTCCAATGACTTTATTTACATTCACAAACCATCAGAGATTTCTTCAAGGATAATAGGATGCGGGAGTGGGGAAATTTCCCCTCGCATCCTCAGCTTGCTCAATGTTGAAGAGGAGTCTTCTTTCCTTCTGACAATCCTATGATTTTATATTGTGTTATCCTTGCTAGAGTAAAGAGTTGAAGCTTAGCGCAGTGGTAGCTAATTATCTTTTACGATGCTGATTATAGGATTGATATTGTGAGGAAGTCTCCATGTGGAAATATTATTTAATGGATTTGTCAATATTTTAGCACTCTCGGGACTTTTGAGCCTCCATAGGGAAAAAAGGATTTTGTGCTTGGAGAATCCAGGCCATTAGGTGACACCAACACTCGTGACCAACCTTAACCTTCACTATTGATTTTCCGGGACTAGGACTAGGGCAGCCAACAATTCTTCCATATTATGTACATTCTTCCATATGATTGTAGGTAGTAGACCGTAGACACGTGTGTGCGGTGTTTGCAGATACTTCATACGAACGTACAGACAGGCCCATATATACATATCTATATAACTATATGGTACCAACAAAGTCAAGGATCTGTTGTTACCAATTGTATAGAATCTCGTAGCTGAATAAAGTCCCAGTCCTATCTTTAGCACTCTTGAGGAACTCCGTTGTTAGAATCACTTGAAGGAATGAGTATAAAGAGAAAGAATTTGAGAGAAAAACGCAGGGGCAGGATACATTTGCGGGTGAAGGAGCCAAAGTGATAGAGAATGGAGCGTAGCATGTACTATGTACATAGACAGGAGAACTGAGAAGTAAAAAGTCATATATGGTTTTAGAAGGAGCAGAGTGAAGGAGTGAGTTTCGTTTTCCTTTATTGACTTTCTGTCACTCTTCACTCGTATCTCACTTGCACTTCATCTCCAGCATGAAGAAGCCCTCGAGTTTGTTACAATTTGACCACTTTACGTTCTAATTACGAGTAATTTTACCCCGCTGACCAGAGCCCTGTCTTCCAGTCTCCTTGAATTAGAGTTAAGTGTGCGGTCAATTGAAATAGCTGTCTGTGTTGGGCTCCTTGTTGGTTTACCCACCTAAACTAATTTACAAGAGCTTCCTTAAAGGAAAACAAGTACAGGACAAGTAGTATGGAGGCTCTGGTTAGAATCCCAATACACTTGTAGTGAGGAGACTTGTGTGGGAAAGCTAGGGGTCCCTGGGAGTACAAAGCTATTAAAGAAGATTGCATTGAAGAGAGATATGGTCTTTTAAAAGGGAAATCTATTTTATTCGGAGAATAGGACAGGGAAATGGAATGTTGTAGTGGTGTATGCACATGCCATTGTGTTGCATAATTGACTTGGTCCGTAAGCTGCGTATAGCCCTTTGCTGATAAAATTTCACCTTGAGAATTTCCTTTGGAAATGTAGGGGAAAAAATGTCGGAGAAAAAGAAAAAGACCCTGTGAAGGAAACCTTGAAGAAAATAATTTTAAAAGAAATTTTATGAACTCGATTATTTATGGTTTATTTTTCTCCTTTCTCCTCATTCTGGTAGTATCTGGTGGTTCCCAGGCAGTCAAAGGATTGGCCAGTGTTACTTTACATGTTCCTTGTAACTGGAAGAATTATTGTGCCTATGGATTTACTATAAATAGGAACTAAACCTAGGGATTACGCACTAGCGCCTTTACAGCATACATCCTACAAGTAAATACTTATGGGAGAACTTTGGCCTTAGAAATATACGTAGGGGAGAGGATAAGCTACTCTAGCCACGATCTCCACTCTCTCCGTCTTTCAAGATGATTTTTTCCCTTCACACCGTCCCACCTACGTGTTACTCGGGAAATATATGAGAAAAGGTTGGTTTTGCCAGAAGTGGAATCTATTGATTTAACGGTTTCAATTATTTATTGTACGTTTGTTTTTTTAGCATTGCACTGTTGTGTATAGAGCCATATTGTGAATGCTAGAGAAGTGTACCTTGCGGATGAACCTACAAAATGTAGGCTACATTTGATGTCGTACATAGCCTAAGTGATTTACGAAGTAAATAAAGTCCAGCATGTAGATGGTACATATGAATAATGGGAGCAAATAATATTTGCTGATGATGAGTGAGAAGATGAAAAGTGCTGGGGAAAGTTTCTCCTCTCATCTTGTGAGAGGATTTCAAAGAGGAAAGTTTTTTCAAGTGCTTTACAAATGCAGGGACATTGTCGGAGAAAATTTGTGGGAATTATCAAATTAAAAAGCTCTCTCCTTCTCATCAAAACTAACATCAAATGGAGAAATTAATTGAAGAAGGAAATGGAGAATTTATTGCAAGAGTATATACTTGCTCATAAAAGTCTCTTTCCCTTTGACTGGGCTGAAGTGCTTTAACAACTATTGGAAACTGCTTTAACAATTGGAGAGAATTGAGCGACCATGAAAGCTCCAGCATTCCCAGGAAAATTGTATGGGAATCTAATTATAGATAGGATCTTTCAATGTGGAATCAGTATGAGCATTAAATATACAAATGACTAGAAAATAATTGAAAAAACAGTAATTTTTATTAAACTTCTCCCTATGGTATTTTTGTGAATATTTAATTTCTCCCAAGTGTAACAATTTTTTTCTGGGCTCATCAAACTACTTCTCTTTAGAATCATGTTAGACTTGTACCTTTGCTTTTAGTGCACACTGCACTGGAAACATAAATAGGGATGGAGATACCTTTGAGTTTGAATCCCAGTTGGAAGGCTTGTTCAACCATAACCCGTCAACTCACCACCGCGTTGAGTTGACGGATGAGGATATTTCACTTGGCCGTAGTTTGTTTTAGACGGAAACGAATGCTACCCGTCATGCCACAAGATTCTTTTTAGAGACAGGCAAAGGAAGGGGGAAGAAGAAGAAAAGTGTGAGAAGATGTGAGATGCAAGCAGATTTATAAAAATTTCTTCTTTTGCCTTATTCTCCTTACATTTTCCTCTCTAAAACTTTTGAGCTCTAGAAATTTATACATTACGATGCAAAGCAAAGGAGAGGTTAGGGAATAGGGAAATGTTTTCCTTCTTTCCATGTAAGTGTTTGGCTGTGCAAAATTGTGTATACTTAATATCTCTCAGAATAGAAAAAAACTTGTAGGTTTTGCAACATAGAAAAATCATCATGACCTGATATGCTTGCAACATTAGATAGCTTGGTTGGATCTACATACTTAAACCTTTTACTTGTCTCTTTCGTAAACATATGGGGAAATGACATCTGCGCAAACTGTTTGTACAATTGTTACTATGGATGGGGGAAAAAAGTGGACTAGCTAGGGAAGAGAAGGTTGTAGTTTCAGGTACAATTAATATAGATGTGGACTTTCATGTATCTACCACTTTTCTACTTACGAAGGCAAAACTGGGTTTTATCTGCAGTAGTATTTAGTGGAAGTAGCTCTACTACTACAACAGCGCAAAGGTAATTACTTACAGGCACCACCATTTAGCAAAACTGATGAGTAGCGATATGTGATCAAGTACACATCTCTAGTATAGTGTAACGGGAACGGGACAAAGCAAACTTTCCGTGTAGAATAGATACATATCTACCTGCATGGAAAGTTGGAGCAGAATTAACGAGGTTTACTTTACGGGGGATTTTACCTTCTATCTATGGACACTCTGTTTTTCAAAATAGTAAAAGCCTCCAGCAAAGAAAGAAGCTGGGGATTTTTGGGAAGAATGCTAAATGAGAAATGTACCTAGTTTTATGGAAGCATTGAAATGGAATTTTCTACCAATCATGAGGGTACTCATGGACATGAGATAATCGTTTGGTAGGCAAAGGACCTTTCGTATTTTAAGTCGATTAAAAGTTGCTGGTGCGGGGGAAAATTATGGATGAGTAATCGAGAGACGTAGAGAAATTCGAAATTATTTTTCTGTCATTTCCATGTATGAAATCTTTTTTAAAGGTAAAATGCAGATGTACATACATATTTTAGAGCAGGATGATTTTACCACCACGAGATGAGAATAATGGCTGGAAGTCTCCTCCTTATATCCTGGTCTCTGGAGTAGTCTGGAGTACTTTTCTGACTTTATTTCTCTCTTTGCTAATAACTCGATACTTGTGAAATATTCCTGACACGAAAGGAACACTGCAGAAAATATAGCTGACGTCGTCATCGTTGTCTCGCCATGCTGTGGATGATGATGGTTCTATACCATCAAAATTGAGATAATGATGGTGGTTATAGACCTACAGTCATTCTCCATCATCCAGCATGAAATTCCCTTCTGCATGTAATCTGTGGTTACAGAAGCTAACTTCTTCCTCCCATCTACCACCGCACCAACAACAATTCCGACGTCGTTGTATTTGAAATGGGACATCAAAAACTCTACTACAGTTACTGTAAAAGTTCTCAACGAATTTAGATCTCTTGGGAATTAGAGAGAAAGCAGTGCTTATTCACGTTGGCTTGTAATTAAAATGAAAGAACCATGATGAAGCAAACGTACAAACAGAGAAAAAGGAGAAACAGAAAGGTACACTTTCACATTGAATTTCCTTTCCAGGTATTGTTCTTCTCTATGTATAGTCTCGGTCCAGTAAGAATGAAATGTACTTAGTACATAGTTAGGCCTTATCGCGTGTTCAAGGCAGTGGATATTATTATGATGAGTTTATGAAATGATGTTTGTGGCCAGAGCGCACTAGAAGAGTCCCATTATCATTCAGTATAGTATAGAGAGGAAAGTTGTTTTTAATTTGACTTGTTATCAAACCAATAAAGGTGCGGATGTTGATATTGTTACATAGCGGATAATATTATATGAAAATCTTATTGTTAGAGGTTAAATTTACCGGAGAGTGTACAGTTATTTCTCTGTATATAAATGTAAAGCTGAGCGTTTTCTCATCTTTTAGCTTGGCAAACGCAAAGGTGTAGTAGTTGTAGTTGTGAATGTAATTACATTTGTATGTCACTCCATGACATTAAGTGACTTTGAGAGTGACATATTTTGGGAGGACGTCCGTACTCCGTACCGTACAATTAGTTTAAACGTGGTAATAATGAAATTTCCATGTTTTGGAAATGTTTGCTCTGGGGCAGAGGAAAAAAATACACGGGTCGGTTAGGAGTTTGGTGCTTGGCAAGTGTGACTAATTGATTGTGGCATGACCGCAACTCGGCTAATGCTAAAAAGATGATGAATGGTTATCAAGAAGAGTGTAATAGGACTCTTTTTTTTTTGAAGAGCTGGAAGAGTGGAGAGAGAGAGAGAGGGGTTGCGAGGAAAGTTAAAATAACATTAAATGAACTATAGTAAAGTCGAAATAGTCGAATGTGGAAGATGTTCTCAGTGGGAGTCTCATTCGCGCTTGTCATATTGAATAAAACATTTTTAAAGCATGTCTGCAGTTTCCCTTGTTTCTCCACTGCTCTCTTTCAGCTCGATCATCTTCACAGCTACAATAAGTAGGGAGTAGGACGGGAATAGAAAGCATCGTATTTGGAGTAGAAAAACCCTTGCTGATTGTCAGAATTCTCACAGAGTAGCCTCTTGCCTCTGGAAGTGCACAGGTTATATTACTCCACTTGAAGTTCAAGTAGTAGCTTTAGAAATTGTGAGAACATGTTTTAGAAGGGAATTATTGGAGTAAACGGGTAGTCAGTCTATTGGAAGTTTTAAGGAAACTCCTCTTGAATGTAGGTGAAGAACATCTGTGGAATACGAGACAGGTCATCATTGAAGGCGTATTTTTGTGTACTACTGCCGCATTACAAGTACACTACTTCCAACACTTTCCCTCACTTTGCCGACTTTGCTTGTGCGTCTTTTTACCTTCAATATTACACATGTCCTATTCTTTTCCCTCCTCACAAACTCACAACCCCTCATTTCCATGAAAGTTTAGAGAGAGAGAGAGAGTGAGTGAGTTTGTGTAGCTTGAGGTGAATTACTTTGACGGGAGATTTAGGAGGTTGAGAGACCCAGGCTCTCGTGTCGTCGTCATACTCTTTCAAGTGGTTCATTTGTCGGATGACCAAAATAGTATTCATATAGAGTTTCAAAAGACTTGACATCCTCAAATTATTTGCCTAGGTGTTGAGTTCTTCTCCCGATCTCGCTCAGCATTGAATTTTAGCCTGAGTGTGTTGACAAACTTTCCCTTGAGAGATATTTCTTGAAAACTGCACATCATTTCGTACTGGAAAGTTTATCTTTTAGCAAATAAGCAAAATGATTGAAGCGGGAATAAATGTGGGGAATAAAAGTGTAGATTTGAGGACTATAACGGTGATGTCTTTATTTGATCTTTCTTACAGGTACAATATCCTTACCGTCAATAACGGATGGAAGTATTGCGTGTGGCTCAGCTTCCGTGTCAGTGAATGTGAGCACCACATCAAATAATAGTGAGTTGTACATTGAAGGTATTGACTTGACGGGTAGTAATTATCATCCGAGCAATACGCTGAGTAACTTAGCCGATCCAACAGGAATTGCAGTGACGACTACAACAAATTCCGCCGCTGTAGTTCCATCGACTGGGATCCTGTCAGTGATTAAGAATCAAACCACCATGGCCTCTCCCAATACATTCCCTTTCTATACCCTCAACGTTCATCTCCAGAGAGGAAGGAATCTTGTGGCGAGGGATGCCTGTGGTAAGGGAAATACTAGAATTTCTTTTAATTATCGAAAATCCCTCAAGGTTACTTTTATGACCACGTACATACATATAGGCCGTAAATATACACATATAGCCTAGGATCTCTGTTCTGTGGGTAATTGATTGGTAGGGAGTTTGTCATAGTGAAAGATACAAAATGAGGATGTTTGTCCTTGCCGCTGCTGATCTCGCTATGAAATATGATTAAGTTCTGTCCCACTCGTGCCAAAAGTTTGTAGAAGGTAATGCAGAGTAAACTCACATCATTCTTGCTCTTTTCTGTTTGTTTGTACCTCATTTGCAGAGCTATGTACCGAACCATATGTTACTATAGTTCCCAAACATCCCATGATGTATTCGAAATTCACAGTTTTTTCGGTTTATTTTGCGTGGGAAATATAGTATTTTAAGCCTCTGGCGTAAGTGTGCCTTTCCTGGAAAATTCTTGGGAATGTTTTTTTTGTTTCAAGATTGATGATCGATGTTGATGATGATGTGTCCCTGTCTGGATTGATTTTTCTTCCAATTTTGTTCAATTTTGATAGTGATTGAATTTTTTTTCCTGTTTGACTTTTCCCCCACACTTTTGAATTAATAACGCTGGGAAAATTCTCTTGCATATACTACCCGGGCAAGACTGGAGAAGTAACTCCAAGAAATAACTTGTATCAGATGTGGAAATTATTAAAATGATATTTTAATGATGATTTATTTAGTATTTGTAACTTGTACTATTTAAATAGTGGATGCGAATCCACGTTAAAAATACATTGGCATGTTTGAATA
This sequence comes from Spatulosminthurus flaviceps, assembly GCA_034693705.1. NCBI lineage: Eukaryota > Metazoa > Arthropoda > Collembola > Symphypleona > Sminthuridae > Spatulosminthurus > Spatulosminthurus flaviceps. Next base: position 28,773 of record JAQFXU010000593.1, on the reverse strand, counting down.
TAGTAGAACTTTATTATGATTTCATTGGGTTTTTTACAGATGTTAAGATTTCACGTCTAGGGGGAATTTCCGATAAGTCGGGTAAAAGTAATGAAAAGACTTATTTTCATGTTTGCAATTTCTTTTGTTAACATTTAAATTTACCGAGTACGTACGGAAGTACTTAACACTTGTCGACCTTCCACCCCAGTAATAATTACTTTTTGGCTTCTATTTTTTGACACTCACAAACCCCCCTTTCCTCTCACGGCCTCGTACAACACCCCCTACTCTTCCCTGTAGTAACGGAAGTTTATACGAGTGAAAGTAGCTTTGAATAACGAAAGCTTAAAACCTTTTCAATGAGCGTACATCATTTTGCTGACTCAGTTAATACCATACTAATTCAATCCTAAACAAATAATCTGTAGGGATTTGGAACCGAACCCAGTAAGAACTTCTTTGGTTTGTTAAGACTTGTTGAACAAGAATAAATTTAAGGTCTTTCCTACTCAAGAGCTTAGCTTCTGCGATAGGTAGATAGACATTTATTCAGGTCGATACATCGCATAGCCTTTACAACCTTTTGGTATGTTACATCATATATATTTTCGCATATAAGTACAAATTAATTCAATTATAGGATTCATTCATAAATTAAAAATTCAAGTGATTTATCATTTAGTGTAAATTTGAGATATTTTTTATAGAAACTTCTGCCTCTGCGATAGTGAAGTTTGTCAAAGGGAACATCTGAGCTACTTAAACTGGCTGTTTAATTAAATGAGGGTTTCTGGAAATTAGCCACCCTCAGTGGTGAATGGAGAGTGGCAATATTAAAGTAGTGCTGAGAAATCAGTGCAAGAAAAAACTGTAGGAGTACGTGGTTGTAGACAGAGGATATGCACACAGGGGTTGCGGTATGTAAGGATATGCATAGGAATTAAATAGTTTGTCATTGTCAGTCACGAACTAATTCTGGTTAAGTTAGCAACTGTCAAATGTGGAGGAAGATTATAGTGGCGGCCAGTTAGTAATGGGTGTTATGGCTCTACTGATTGAAGCGTACAAGCCCCATTCAACAGCGTAAATGGACTGTTGATGTAACATTTTCAACACTGACATGTCTATTAGTAGCTATACTTCTCATTTCTATCCCATCAAATTCATTTCCACTGTATAGTCAAAGTCCTACCGAATCTTTTGAGCATTTCCATCATTACCTCTGTGAAACCTGAGTCTTTATTTTGTGGCAGGAGTTGTGAGGATGTCAGGAACATGCGAATAATGAAAACACTCGTGTGTTATTTACTATGAACTCTAGAATGTGTTCTATGACTAAATTTGATAATGGATTTAATTTTCAGTATGAATTGTTTCAATTAATGGAATTTACAAAATATTCGCATTAGTCCATTCCCCTGGGATATTTGACTTACTTTATCAGAGAATGCGGAATTGAAAAATAATATTTATAAAACTTCTTTAGTGGACCATTTTGTTTTTCTTTTGTATGAATGATGATTTGCATTCAAATGGATTTTGTATGTGTGGGCCCTCCCTGTTCCACATCCTCCTTTCTGATCCCTCTGGAGATCCAGGCTGGTGGTGAAAAAATCATTGAAAAAAATGGATCTGCAGCGGATAAAATAATAAACTGAGCGGAAGTTTTTTACATTAAAATTCAAGAGGAGCAAAAAATTGTAATAAATTATAACAAGCGAGTGAAACTTTGCCCCTTTCCATTTATTCGCGGTCTAGCTCATAACATTTTTCTCCATTCTTTTATACGTACGCGCAGTGTCACACACACAAGGAAACAAATAATTTTCTCCTTTATTTGTATATATCTTCTTGTAAATTATAAATCTGGGACATAGAAAAAGAAAAGAATGATGGTTAAATAGTACAAATGAATGTGAAGAAGAGGACAAAAGAGTGGGGGAAAAGAGGAAGGTTGAAAAGACAATTTGGTGAAATGGATTTATGAGGAGAACGCACAGGTTGTAGGAGCTTCAGTAATTTTGTAAAGGATTAGGTAGTTTTTGAAGTGCAAGACTATATATTTATAGTTCTTGTTACCCTTTAGGAGAGTTTTTCGTGCAACTAACTAAGTTTCGCAAGTTAATATAAAAAGTATACTTTCTCCTGCCAAAGAACTTGTTGGGATTCTCAAGAGATAATAAGAGAGGTTTAACTCGGTAGGATTTCTTCCTCTTCCAAGGTTCCTGTAAATGCATAAGATTGAATGACTATTGTATTTCCATAGGCCCATGGTGTACTTCATAAGTATAGGCACAAGTGTGTATGCGTACTTACCTATAAAAAGTTCTGGTTCTGGTCCAGAACTTGTGAATACTTGTTCCTGTGTGTATACGAGCACGCGAGAATGACAAGTTCAGATAAAAAAGGGAACAATATTGACTTTGATCTTTGCTTACTTGTACCTAACCAACCTGTAATTTTTGTGAGAACTGTATAGAATTTGAACATTTCACGGCATTGTAGAGTTGGAGTAACTCTCAAGAAGTCAAACAAGTTGAACAACATTCATCCTGAGGAATTAAATTAGATACAAAGTTATTTTTAAAGCCTGCTCTTTTGAAAGGAGAGGTCGCTTTTGTGAGGTGACTTATTCAGTCTGAATTCTTCTTGGTAGCTTCGTAGAGCTCCCACTCATAAGTGCTCTCGCGCCTTTGTGTTTAGAGATTGAGAAATTGTATAGTGAGAGAGAGAGAGAGATGCAGAGGAAAAGTCCTAGCAATTAGTGGATGAACTGAACTTTCTTCAAGAAACCTTTAGACTTGACAGTAACAAATTACATTTGAAATTTTCCTCACGATACAAATTCCATTCTTCATGCCTGTATGTACATTTATTCAGATCTAAAATATGAGATGGGAGAAACTGTCGCGAAGTTCTCTCCTTACTAGCTCAATGACTGTGTAAAGTGTAAAGAGTTTAATAATTCATAGAATGAGACTCCGTACTTTCTATCTTCACTGGATTTAAAGAAGAGTACTTATTAATGCGAAAGCATTCCTTGCGCATCTCCACTCTCGGTCTCTCCCCCGTCCTGATTGCATTTCTGGACCTTAAAGGGAGCTTGAATTCAACATTAAATTAGTCCTTGATTTTGATTGAATCATAAGATTTTAATATTTTGATACATGACATTTCATAATAGCAAAGAGCTGGAATGTGAAAAATTTTGTTATTGATAATAATATATCTTTGAAATCGTAAATATATCTTATTTCTGGCCTTAATAAGGATTTATCCAGGCTGCATTGACCCTTACAATAACCGATTTAAGTGCGCATACATTATCTTCATATTTCTGGTATATGTACCAAGAGCCGATTAATGGAAGTAATCGTATAAAATAACTCAGGCTGTGATTCTCACTTGAATTATTAAAATTATTTACTTCTGGAGAAAAACAAATAATATGTAAGAATAGTGTAGAGTAGAGAACGTTCTTTCAGTACTTATATTTCTACTACCATGACAGCTCGCCTGTACACTTGTGTAAATGTAACCGTTGCTAAATGTATCTAAATCTTGATCTTTGAATTGAGCAGTATAATTTTTTAGCCCTTAAAGTAGACACATGACACAGTAATCACTACTTCTTTACCTCTTACCCTAATTTAGAATCTATTGGTGTAGCCAGAGAGCGTTTAAGGAAATTGAGCTTATTAATTGAATGTACCTGTAATTGTTTGTACCTACAATATAGGGAGCAGTGATCCGTACGTGAAGGTGAAAATTGGTGATAAGCTTCATTACAAGAGCAAAACAATCTACCGTGATTTGAATCCTATCTGGGATGAATCTTTCGTCCTCCCTATAAACGATCTCTCTCAAAGTGTTATTTTCAAGGTAAGTCCTTAGATTTTCTCTCGAGAGCCGAGGGTCTTTATAAATAATTGTTATGTGGGAACTTGGACAATTCAAGTCAGGTCATTAATGAATGAGTTGTTATGGTATGGCAAGCATCCAGCAGACAAGGAGACTCTGAAGGAGGAAAACCTCTTACATTACATTAAACCGTGTTCAGGTGAACTTTTACGGCTCATTTGGACCGACTCAAATTGGTTTTTAAAATAATGTTTACATTTCTCGGGGTAATCCCCATGGGCTATCGGGTCCTATTTCGACTGTGCTATTTAACTTTTACGTCTGGGATTTTTATTTATTGAGATAGCCGCGCTCTCATATCACCGCAGTTCTAATTTGTAATGAATGACTCCTCGGGTACCTTGTCCTGTTTGGAGTGGGTAAAATGTGCTGTTTTAAGGTCCCTGATAAAGGAATTTGGTAGATTCGAGGTGAAATGTTAAATTTTTATCTGCAAGTACAGTCACATTCAGGTATATTGGATTGTCACCTCAAAAAGGAGTTGTAGAGTAGTGGATTTTAGGAACGAAAAAAAATTACCTCGGGTTTGTGGTGGGCATACAATCCCCGAGTCTTATTGAAAATGGGATGGTCCTCGTGGCCGTGGTAGATGAGAAAATGCTTGGGCTGTCGGGGTAAGGAAAATAGCGTGCTGCTGGGTTTTAGCGTTTCAATTTTGTATGTGTACAACAAAGTGATCAAAGTACCTGAAGCAACGGCGAAATAGATTTTGTGTGTGAAGCTGTTCATTAAAATGCCAAGACAAAGAGTTTGTGTGACAGTGTGGGTAGCGCTAATAATGGTGAAATTGAAGTCAATTGTATTTTCATATAAACCATGTCTAACTTGCTGAGCACTAATTACTTAAAATTCTATTTGATACTTTATACGATTCTAACGTAGTTAAGCTAGATAGCTCATTATCAGCCGTGGAAGACATTCCTTGAACCATGTTCCGGAGTAGATTTGATTTGCAAGCATTATCTACTATTTAAAGTGCAAGTAAATGAGAACGTAGCTGGTCATTTTACCTTATTTCAAACCATGGCTCCGCTACCGCTATCTCATTGAGACAAATTGGTCCATGTATTCTAAGTGGATTACAGTGATTGAAATTCAGAGGAAGACTTATTTTAGGCCCTTTTATATTGGTGTGGGAAGAAAAATTGATGAAAGCTGGAAAGGATATAAAATATTAAGGATGCTGTAGCCATTTAGGAATATTATAGCTGTGGGTTGTTGTAATGAAACACATCCTTTGCATTGACGGATGGGAGATGGTTAGAAAATAAAATGTGTGGTTGTGGGAACAACTGGTGATGACACCACTCTTGACTGAATTTTCTAGGTGTTTGACTATGATTGGGGATTCCAAGATGATTTTATGGGAATGGCCGCGCTGGACGTCAGTCGTCTCCCACCCAATAAAGCACAAGAGCTTAGTTTAGTTCTCGCTGAGAGCATAAATTCCAATCAAGGAGGAGCCGCTCCGGGTGAATCCATGGGAGAAATCTTTGTGAATGTGACGCTGGTTCCGAGGACTATCGAGGAGAAAGAAATCGTATGTTCCAATCAATTACGAATGTTGTGAGAAAACTGATTACTAGAGATTTCATTCTATTCTATGGTTGTAACTGCATCTTGCACCCTATCATTTCTCTTGACAGATCAGTAGGAAAAAATATTTTCCTGTTGATTTAAAAAAACGTTTTTCCATAAATTTGCCTTTTAGTTTTTCATATAATTTCTAATGTATTATTGCATGGCATCAGAGTACTGAGGAAACTGAATGTGATGTGTCTCAAGACACACTCAGCGTACCCACCATGCCAGTTAATAGTGGTGATGATATCAGCAGAAAATCCTTTCGGCGTTCCTTTCAAGAAAAGTGCGCTGTGAGCGGGCGTTTCACAATACAGTTTTTATTTATTTTTAATTATTTCAAGCATGCCTATTTTGTTAACTGCATGCTGTTTGCAGTGGCGGCGGAACCCTTTGGTGTATGTAAAATATCCAAGAGATACAACTCATGCTATTACATCCCCCATAATTTTCTCGTAGGACAAGCTTTCGTTAGTGAGTAGGAACGATCTGAACAAAGTGGCAAAATTCTTAAAATTTTGTCAAGTATTCATCTTATTTTCGTCGATATGAGTTTTATGTGCAATTTGATTTTCGCCAAAATCTTCTCAATTTTTTCTTGAACTACCCGCCGTTTTCAAAATGAATTTAAAAAACTACAAAAACCTGTGAGATTTTGTAACCCTCAAGCAAGATTCGGTTCCGCCGACCCTGGCTGTAAATAATATAGCTTTGGCTGCTTGCATAACAGCAAATTTTGAATTTGTGTGTACTAAATTGACAAGTGCATATAAAAATGTGTACATATTTGTATGCATGGAATGTCCTGAAACGTGGAGTGCAGTTGCATGTATAGCATTGTGTTGAGAACTAATAAATGTGCATCGTGCATAAAACATGTATAGTAATGTAATACAAGTGAAGAGATAGCTGGAAAGCTGGGCTAATGACATTTCCTTTGATTCCCGGCATCTAAATAGTGGTTGACTGACGGCCAATCGTCAGCAAGATTGGCCGATTCTCAGAGGAGACTCAAGAGTCAGATTTGGAGTAGTGTCCTCACTGTCCTTCTTCTAGAGGCAAAGAACTTGTCGAGTGATAAAGAAGATCGAATTATCATGGATGCCTTTGTTAAATTTAGGTGAGAAATAGATCAAAACCCCAGAGGTAAATGTTGTCAAAAAATCTTACTTTGAACGAGATACTAAGCTTCGTAAATATGTATTCTTTTGTGCTTAGAAACTTTCAATCTATCTTTTTACATTCCTTCTTAGTTTTTTCTTGCTATACATGTAAGCTTGAAAAAACATTTATTTTAAATGAGAAAATGTTTCTACAGATTAGGGAATCAGAAATATAAGTCAAGAACGGTGGCACGAACCACACATCCGAAATGGTGTGAACAGTTTGACTTTTATTTGTACGAGGGCCAGCCACAAATCCTTGAAGTTCAAATTTATGACGAAGCCTTCAGCCGGGATTATATTGGGAGATGTTCAATTGATATTGGTCTGCTAGCAAAAGAGATTACACATAATCAAACCTTTCAATTGCAAGAAGGCCCTGGAGAAGTGACTCTTCTCCTTACCATCTCGGGAACCAGTGGAACCGAGACCATCTCGGATCTAGCCAACTTTAAACCCTCGCCGGAAGAGATGAAAGTCCTCCAAAGTCGATATGTAACTTTTTTTTTTTTTTTTACTTTCCTTGCACCGAATGAATTATGTTCCACCAAGTGATGTAGCTCTTTTATGTATTGATATTGCCAAGCTCTCTCCCGCTACCAGTACAGGAACATGTTGGATATTATTTCAAGGCATATTTTATTTTCATCCTTTAGACAATCGCTAGAAGCCTTCATGCCATCCGGGACGTGGGTCATCTCACCATAAAAGTATATGAAGCCACTGGTTTAGCTGCAGCTGACATTGGAGGAAAATCCGACCCTTTTGTTGTTCTTGAGCTTGTTAATGCTAGATTACAGGTATAATGAATGGGTGAACATTATTTTCTTTTCCCACGGAACATCCGGGAAATAGTTGTTGTAATTTGGAAAAGAATAGCAAAAAGAATGATTTTCATTGGATTTCAGACCCAAACTGAGTATAGAACTTTGAATCCTATTTGGAATAAAATATTTACCTTCGCTGTAAAAGACTACACTTCCCTCCTAGAAGTTACCGTGTATGATGAGGATCGACATCATAAAACAGAATTTTTAGGCAAGCTAAGCATTCCCCTCTGGAAGATTAAAAACGGAGAGAAGAAATGGTATCCTTTGAAGGACAGGAAGCTTCTTCGAGCAGCCCGAGGAAACAATCCGCAAATCTTACTAGAAATGGAACTTATCTGGAATCCCGTAAGAATTCATTTATGTTCTTAACTGCAAACCTTAGGCAAGCTCCCCTGTCCTTTCATTTCTACTTCTTGGTTAATTCCCCTATGACTTTCAAATACTACAAAGTTGTATATTGAATGGATAAAGCTGTACTAAACCCTTGGAAAATATACTTCATTTCCTCTGATAACTTAAACCTGTTGTGGGAGGTTTAAGTATCTATAGGCAACTGTCATCCTTCCTTATTTCATCCTTCTGATCCTACGAAGTCTTTTGAGGCTGAGGATGGAAAGCGGCTTTGAGAGAATAAAAAACCTTCAAATCTTTCCTTAAAATCCTCCTTAGAATCTGAACGCAAAAATTATTATTGTCAAGTCCTATGGGTAAAACCTTTTATAGAGCTGAAATAATTCAATATCGTCAGATTTTAATAGACACTGTAGCTTTCAGATAACTCTGAATACTTAAAGACTTACGTGAAACGTTACTAATTATGCAGGCCATTTTAGCATTTGTCTCTGTGAAAGCCTCTCAGAAGCATTTACTATGTCTCAGGAATTATGATAAAGTTTTTATTATTTTTAAGGCATTTCTTATTTTCCGTTATACAATTATGACATTGCTCCAAGATATTTTCGTTTGGGATTTAGGAGCCTGAGTAAAATTCTATCTGACAGTTTCTGTTTGTAGTGGGAATTTGTCATAGGTCAGGGTTTTTCGTGCTCTTTTGTCAACTCAAAGACTCCCTTGGGATTCTAATTCCAAAGTCGGTGGAGTACAGAGTAAGAGTACATACAAATAAGAAAGGAGGTTAACAACATTCAGAAAGTTAAATAGAAGATTCCTGTAGCTTCCGTAGACTTTTGTGATTTCGTGGGGAAAAGAAAGGAGCGTCTTTGATCTTTTATCTCCACCGATCTGACCACGCGGAATAAAAGAGAGAATCAATTTTTCTGAAAGGGATTTGTATGGGAAGGGTCTGGAGAGACAAAAGAATGACTGTAGTGTGGAATTGTAATGTGTGTAAATATGTATAAATTTTGACAAACTTTTTACCATTGTTATATGTTGGAAGATTCGTGCTGGGATTCGAATAATGGATCCGCCTGAACCAAAATTTTTAATGGCAGATAACCGACTAAAACGGGAAGTTTTTCTCTTAAATATCGACCGTTTGCGAAAAATTGGCGTTGGAATCTTCGACACGATGCAGTATATACAGTAAGTAACAAGACTTGCAGTTGAGGTTACAAATTCTAAATCACAATTTATAGCACATAGGCATTATTTGAAGAAAAAAAACCGTGGTGGTTGAAAGGGCTAAGGCCGAATCAACTGAATAAATTTATCAAAACAACAACCCCTGCGAAGTTTTCCACTACTCACAAAACTCCTGCCAACTTTTATCTACGTGCATACTTTTGAAGATTGCGAAAGTTTTGTAATGTGACATGTCTTTTGATTTTACTTAGATCCTGCATGGAGTGGGAATATCCAGTGAGAAGTATTATTGCTCTAACAATCTTCCAAGTTTTGTGCTACACATTCCAGCCTTACATGATTCCTCTATTTATAATGTTGCTAATTTTAAAGCAGTGGCTGGTGAGAACTTTTCTTATCCTTCCTCTTTCATATTTGCACATCAAATTTTGAGAATTGTATCCTTCACTAATTGTTATAGAAAATGTATTATGTTCCTAAGATTCTTCAAGTATATACTTACTTCACTCATTAGCTTCAAAAGTATATTTTTAGCTCAGGGGTATTTTTCAGCATGTTTTAATTTTGCTCTTAGCCTAATGAAATGTTGGAGAGCATGCAAAATTGTATAGCTACTTAGTCTTCATAATCTCATGAGTGCTCTCAGTGCTGACTTTGTGTGCTGAAACCGTGAGTTAGTAAAATTAAAATTTATCATTATTCTAATTGTAAAGTCCATGCCTTTTGGGCAGTTTATATTTTGATGTAGAAGTGTAGTTAGAGATCGTGCAAATAGGAAGAAATACATTTTGCCAAGTTGAGTAATTTAAGGTCAAATAACCTTAAAGGGACTTGTAATACAGGTGTTTAGATTTTGCAACTTTAAAATTGATGCGACTTTAAAAGTTATGATTGCCAGGGAAAGAGATCAAAAAAGGTGTAATGGTCGGCATACGAATACGTGTATAGACGAGATTGAGTCATTTAAGTGTACTTTTGGGATAGTATTGTGCTGGGCATGACGTTCTAAAATTTTATGATGAGTATGCAAGCACACATTATGTACTAAGTATTTATGTATCTTATGTATACTTCGGGTACTTGAAGATTCCGTTCTTTAAAAGCATATCCAAAATTAGGGAGCTAGATATTTAAAATTTGATTCAGCAAGCTCATGAGCTTGGACAACCAAGTGTAAGTACCTTTAAAAACCACGGAGGCACTTGTATTGATTTGGACCCTCGTCCTGTAGACAGAGGAGAAAGTAGGTTGAATTTTAGAAACCATGGATGGAGAGGTTATTGTGTTGTTTTGCAGCTTCTGAACAAGGTGTTGCTGATGTTGTAACTGTCATATTAGAACCGAAGAGACTACTCGCTTTTTTCCTATGTTTAGATATGTGCCGTGACGGGAACGGCGTTACCAGAAGATTTCCCCGAGGATGAAACACTCGTGCTGGATGATGATGAGGAGGATGCAGGAGGGGAGGGAGATGAGAAGAAGATGAGTTTAAGGCAAAAGCTCCAAGCTGTTCAGGATGCCACTCAGACACTGCAGAACGCCCTAGGTGACATTGCCTCAGTGTGTGAGAGTGCTCGAAAGTAAGTGGCCCTTGTAGACAGTAATAATTTTAATTTTGAGAAATGCCGTGGAATGGAAATGAGCTTCTTTCTCTTTGTAAAGAGGGAAAGTTGACTCTGTACACTTAAGCTGAGGTTGTAGCATGAGAACTACTTGGGATTCTTCATCTTTCACAGCCATATCCGTAGTTGGTTGGATGTTAAGGTGAAGTGTTCTCATCCTGAGCTCTCAGCTAATGTAAATGAGAATGATGATGAAAGGTAAAAACTGATATTTTCTTTGCAGTACACTTCGGATGGTCATCCCTTTCATATCATGGTTAGCAGTTATAGGACTATTTTTTGCTACGATCCTTCTCTACTTTATTCCTCTGAGATACCTCGCAATGGGTTGGGGTTTCCATCGATTTATGCGACCTCTCATCAGACCCAACTTCACTCCCACTAATGAACTATTTAATCTAATTGTAAGGGTTCCGGATAATCAAGAATTGGTAAGTTTCATCTTTCGCACGTACTCGTACCTTCTTCCGCAAGAATTCATATCAATCTCTCTTCCCATAAAAACCAGATTTCTCTAGTCTAGAAAAGCTAGGATTTTTGATGAGATTTATATGTGAAGATGGATTTTATAGGCACATTTTTATATTTACAGCTCCAATTCAAACCTATCAGAGTATTATCATCGCCAGATGTGCAAAGAAATCGAAGCCCACCAGGGAAAGCACCAGTGGCCAAGAAAGCCAAGTACAAGTTTTGGTGAAAGTCCAAGAAGCAGTCGAAGGGTTCGACATCCTCAGAATTTACGTGACAAGTAAAAGCAATTTTCCTGGCACTTGTTAGCCTGTACATAGAGCTGGTCATCGTAAATTCTCCTATATCGTCCAATCAATATTTTACATTTTCATCGTTCAAGTTCAAGGTTCAAGGCTTCAAGAAAATGAAGTCAAATTATTTCTTTGGCTATACTTGACACTGACTCACTCACTTGTCAGCTATATTTTGTACAATGCACCTTTATATTTTACACCATGCAAAACAATTTATTATTTGCCCGTAAAAAATTTCGAATTTCATACGAATTATTTAGCATTCCTTTGCGCATTTCTGTCTCTCCATAAGCCACTTTCACCGACACCTTATTTTTTTAGTCATGTTTATTCACTTGTTTGTACCGTTAAGATAGACATACAAACTTCAAGACATAAGATTTACCTGTAGCTTTTTAAAGTAATCAGGAATGGGCATCTGATCCTCTTACTGATATGCTATTTCTATAGATGGAATGTTCCTCATATTTTTTACATGTCCAGGGAAATTACCCTGGAAAACATAGCAAAATAATTCAGCTACATTTAACATTTCGACAGATAAAATTGGTACAACGTAGTCACTCACTTCTTGTAGTAGTCATATCCAGGGACGTAAAACTATCTTACAGGTAGTGTATCTTCACAATCCCCAGGTAGACCCTCCAAATCTGTGCAAATCAACAGAACTGTGAACTAGAGACAACGAAATCGAGGAAATATTTCTATAATAAAGAATGCATGTAAGCACCACTACTATAGTATGGATAATATTAAAGTTCAATTCCACCGAAATAATTTAATATAATCATGTCCAACTTCCCTTTGAATTTATTTCTTCAATTTTTTTCTCAGCCTTTGGAGAAGTTTTAAGATATTAAGATATTACAATGGAATTTGTATCATACCATTACCATTGAGACTATGACATTATGGAAAGGCCTGTCAACCCTAATAGTTGTAGGGTAAATAAGCTCCTGAAATTATATTTATTTGTATGACAAGAAAATAAATTAAAAGTTATTAATTATTACCTTTCAAGTCAGAGTCTATATAGAAATCATATACCTTAAAAAAATTTATTGCTATTAAATCAAATGAATTTAAATGCACTGGAACTGCACAGAATCTCTAGTCTATTTAAGGTTCTATAGGAAATTATCCTCAGGATTCTATCGATTGGTTGTAACTTGTTTGTGATTTAGTAAGTAATTGAATTAATAAATCTCTGGTGGTCCTTAAGGTGAGCACACCCCTGCAATTATTACGGTCACCTGGAGGACAATTTTATCGGCGGATGGTGATGAGTAATGATTTTTCTCTAAAGTGTTTTTCCCATCAAAGAAATCAATCACATATTTTTGTGGCCTATTTTTTGAATGAACTTTGATTGTATATTCGATGTATACAAGAAGCGCATGAAGTGTGTTGAAACATTGTTAATTAATTATATGAAAACCAATGTTGTTATTATTGTTGTTATTCTATTGAATGGAACTACTACACACATACATACAAGTACTTTTAATATGGTGTTAACTTTCTTATCGATGTAGACTCTCACGACTCCAACGGCACAATTTAATGAAATCTCAGTTCGTATAAATGGTTTGTTGAAGTACTTAGAAGTACTTACAAGCAAGTACTATTAAGTTAAAGAATGAATGTATGATAAAATATCGATTGATATTTTTTAACTTGGGAGATATAAAAAAAAAGACGACCAAAAAATCACTTTTCGTCCTCTTAACATTTAACAATGCAATGTAAGTACATACTTGAGTTTATATCTAAGTTTTTGTGATGGAGATACATAAATCAGTAGTATTCATTTGGCATATTTAAATATAACATAATTATTGGTTTATCCTAGAATGCACGGTAAGATTGAAACTACACACTAAAAGTCTTGACACACTTGAAAATATAATTTAGAGATTAAGATGCAAAGAAGATTGGGCTGTATCAAGCTTTCAGGTTTCGTCCCAGAAAAAAGTTTTAGCAGGGGTAATAATAATAATAAATTGTTCTTATGGTTAATATAACTCATTTACGCATGAATGATTCTACTCAATTTTGCCTTATGAAAAGATGAATGTGTAGATTTTAGGGAATGTGTACTATTGTTTTTGAATAATCAATGTAAATGTGAATTGAAAAAGATTTTAATGCCAACATCATAAAAGATTTTAAAAAGCTCAACTTATAACATTAGATGTAGTCACTACTCTATGTAGTTTATTACTAATGACATTGTACAAGACACAAATATTTAGGACTCTCCTTATATCCAATTATTTGTTCTTTAGCCCTTAGCCCTTTTACTATAGAAATAAGTATGCCCTATATTGCTCGCACTTAATATGCGAGTTGTTCATACAGAGATGAAAAATATGTAGCCGAAGCTTAGAAGCTATTTCGAGCACTGAAAACCCGTTACTTTTATGTGAATTATTATTTTAGTCCAGTGATAGTAAATATAGCTCCAAAGGCAAGAAACGAAATCCCAAGCAAATAAGTGACAAAAACTAATTACCTTACAAGAATGCATTATTGTGATTTCTCTATTTAGTTATTATTATTGTTACTACATGTTATTATTATGCATTATTACACCTGTATTCCAAGTAAATCTTTTAATGATAAGAAAATATTTGTAGAAAACTCGCCAGCTGTGTTATCCAATTTTGGTTTGATTTTACTTACAGCGCTCTTATTATGTAACCCATGAAATATGAATAACCCTTGTGCCTCTTGGAATTTAAAAACTTAAAACGTTCATTTGTTATGAGAATTATTGTAAAAAGAAACGTTCTATGAAAGCACACTCGCGTGGACTGAGTTTTCGAGTCATTTAATTATGAAAGCTAAAATCTTTTGCCATGTTATTTCACTCTGTTAATTAATTAATACCTGGAGTGGATTTTCACACGTGTTAAAAAAATGTTTGTCCCCTATAAAAAGAAACCCGCAATGAAATCATAATGTTGTATTTTTTAAAAATGATTTGATACGGTTCTGTGAATAAAAACAGTTGTTTCATGAAATGTTGCCATTCTTTTCATTACATTTTGGATGTAGCACTTTTCATAAATACCCATTGATTTTTAAAAGCATAATTATATTATTAATTAGCTGTACCCCGGTAAACGTTTGCCCTTGAGGATGCATATGCAATTAATGTGAAACCTGCACGCGCATACCTCTTCAGACGTAATCAGACAACGGAATTTTTTTAGGGCTGACCTGCCTATCTTATAGTAACTCAACCTTATCAAATATTAAAAATGAATTGGTCAAGTGAATTTAATTTTTCTGCGCTGTATACTTTCAACTTGATAAGATGAATTGTTTGAAGATTCCGAATGTATTGCCAACAATAATTATTATTGATGATAGTCAATGACACTGCGTGCGACGAAAGTCAACACTAAATTGAGAGGGGTGGGAACAGGGGCTACGGAGAGCGAAATGGAACATAAATAATAAACCGCACATTTTGAAGTTTCTTTCCCAAACTTTTCGTACTGTGATCCCCCCACTATAATTCAAACAGCCCCCGCGGTTTTAGAATTAGGTTCAGGTAAACTACCAGCCTTGTTAACACCCCCGCACGAAAATCCATTCCTACGCCAAAGATGTACAAGGTAAAATCGACGTATAGGAAGGCATACAGAATAGGAAACAATGGAGAGGACGAGTTACTAATGCACTTCAGGTTTTGCTGATATTTTGGATTGGTCAGCGTCCTTTACAAAAGGCCGATTACTTTTGCAAAAAATAGTTAAAAGACAATGCACGAAATAAATAATCAATGTAACTTGAGCTGATTATACCTGGAAATTGTATCAGAATCCTTACCATTGCAATTTGCAATCCATTGCATTTTAATTGCCAGTATAAGTTGGACAATCCGCTGTATCTACCAAGAGCATCCGAGAAAATTACAAAGATTCTTCCAAAATGGAGTTAAAAACATTAGCGTTGGTTCTCCTCTTTACTTTCACAGCCCATGGATTTACATTGCATAAGGACTTAAAAAGCCAGGGTAATGAATATTTATGAGGAATCTCATGGACATATTTATTGATTTACTGGAGTCTTGTTTCCTATTATTTTCCCTTCATTTTTTCAGATCCAGTTGCTGCACCAAACCTTGATTTTGGACCGACTGTGGGAGAAGTGATAAACGCCATCATTAAAAATATCACTGGCAATGGCCCCGTCGAACTAATTCCAAGCTTAGGACCAATCAACTTAACGCAGATTATTCAGGCAATTATTGGTGAGGACAAACTCAATCCACTTAAAGGCATGTTGAGTCTCAGGTACGTGGTTTTTTCTATTACTGATGATACATTCCTTATCATGTGTTAAGATTTAGAGGGATTAATTAAGAATCTGTGCTTACATCATCTCATTCAGTTCCGTCTCTCTGGTTGGTCTCGATGGAGCAGAAGTGGTGAATTCTACTCTCAACTTGGCTGGATTATTTACTCCAATCAAAGTCAATTTCGATGCGAATCTCCCATTAGTTGGAATTGGAGGTTTGTTCAAAAATGGTCATATGACATGATTTTGATAATATTGTTACGCAAAATGAGTGTATAGACATGGATTTTGTACGAACTTACTCTAGGTGACTATGACATTAATGCATTGCTCCTGGGAATTATGCCGGTGAAGGGTCAAGGAGAATTTTTTATGAAAATCGATCTAGCGGCTGGAGGTGGTGGAGATTTGAAAGCTTTGCCATCTTTAGAATTCACCACTTTTGACTATAGCTTCCTACTCCGCAACATCGACGTTAGGTTTGAAGGGCTAATTGGTGCTCCAGAATTGAGTGAGCAAATTAATAAAATCATCAATCAATTCATTGATGATTTGCTCACGCCATCTATCGTTAAATTGGAAGCAACACTTCATCCTCTAATCAACATGGTCCTTTCCCAAGTACTGAACTCAATTGTGGGGGTAAATAATAATAATAATAATTTTTAATTAACCGTCAACCACCACATTAGTTCAATTTTCTGAGGATCTCTAAAAATCAAATATTTTTTACAAATTTTATCAGGAAATCACGTACCAAAACCTTCTGGAAATTCTAAATGCATTGCTGAAGCCAAAGCCTTGAATTCAATTTCCTCGTGTCAACAAAGATCCAATCCAGCTTTTATGATTTTTTATTATTATATTCTAATTCTATTCATATACCTTATTATTTACATGTCTTACAGTCTTACTTTCAATATGCTGGTAAGTTTGGTGATTGGAGTGAATTAGTACATTTATTCTCCTATTGCTTTAGTAATATGTACATGTATACGTTAAATTCAACTTGACTTGGTCTCGCAAATAAACTGCATTACTCGTATCAGTTTGATGTACAAATTACCTACACATGCCATCGCATTAGCCTGTCGTTGTCGTCATTGATTCGTATTGATCATCCTATATACCGCTTTCAAATGCATACAAATGACTCAAAGTCCCTACTTGAAAAGAAATAAGATTAAATTAAACAGGGAAAATACATTGATTAAGCAATAATAAAATTATTATTACTGTTTATTAACCTTGAACAATATCTTATCATGCCATTCATCCGGGTTGAAATGATTGAGTTGATTGATTTAATGATTGAGCATTGGGCGGCTGCAGGATAAATTCTTCAATTTGTAAATCATTAAAATATGAGAGAGGACCGAGCTCATCGTTCTGATATCATCATATTGTCGTAGAAGAGTTCTGCCCTCTACCTTATGCATATAAGCGACCGTTGAGCCGAAAAACTGAACAGCTCCTAATTCTTTACCTCAGGGTGTCCGATACCGGGTGTTCGATGGAAATGCAAATGAAGAAAATGTACAGGTACATAGCACCATCTGAACATCGATGCATTAAAGCAGAATTAAAATCACATTTTTAGTGGAATGTGGATTCCTATTTTTACGTAAGGACATCCGGGACTGATGTGGACACCGTTCTGTTTCTGATTATGCAGTTGAATTCTGACACCTGCGCTGACAATGAGTCCTCTGAGCACGCAGTACGACCAATATCTGTGGAACAATATCAGTTTTTAATGACGCAGGAAATGTCTAATAACAGGATCCGATGGAAAGATTAATTTACAAGAACTATTGGGGTGTATATCCGTTAAGGGCTGTCGGAGTTGTCAAGGAAAGATTACTTATGGCAATTAGCAATAAATAATAATTATTATTATTGATAAAATAAGAATTGTCTGATAGCCACTTACTTCAAGTATAGTGATGGTGCTGGTCATAAAAAGCTTGTGATATATTTCGCCATTTAATTGACTTAGTTTGATCTAGTGGGTAACACTAAGACTTTCTGTGCTGTTGTATCATCTATCATCTTTGTGAAATCCTACATTTCTCCTTCAAAATGAAGCTCACGGGTATTTTACTGCTAGTGACCTTTACATGTTCATCGTATGCATTGTCGTTGACAAGAGGAACTGTAGATGGAGGTATGTGAAAAATATCAGACTAGTTTTGGAATTTTAGACATTCATATTCATATTCAACTTTATATTTTTACGTGATATTCCCGAATCAGTACAAAAATGACTGTTCTCCCTCCGGTATCACGTTAATGTTTATAGAAAAAAGCACAATAACTTTTGTAGGTTGCCAATCAAATAATATACCTTTGCGTAATCTCTTATCCAAGAGCCAGTCAGTAATAATTATTTTGAATTTACTTACCAAAAAACTTAGTAACTTTAGCAGTAATGAGTATTTCATTCCGAATTTTTGCCGATATATTATTTATAAAATATTAAGTGGCGGTTGTAAGGGCTAAGGCCGAATCGTTCACTTGAATAAACAATTATATACATTTATAAAATATTGATTTTTTAAATAATGTAGCTCTATGCCTAAAGACTAATAATTGCTTATTAGCTCTGGAGGAGGGTAAGAATTCGAATTCATTATGTATTTCAGAAATATTTGATGTTCTTATGGATTTAAAAGCAAAAATTAAATACATATATATTGGAGTCTTTCATGAATTGAAAATATATTAGCCCACCTTTCCCATAAGTCTTCAAATGGAACATTAAAGGCACACTTTTTAAAACGTTGAAACTTATTAAATGTTTTGGGGAAATAGAAAGACGCTAATAAATTGTTTATTTTTGCTTGAATTATGCTGAGATGATATTTGGATAAACAATCCCATATGAGAAGACAATAATATTAAGATTCTATATGTTCTAATTTTTGTTGTAGATATTGTTCCCATACCCCGTGCGGATTATGGCGAACTAGCTAAAACTGCGATTAATAATTTGCTCACAAGTTTGGCTGAGGGTGGCCCAATCCCAATTGAGTTTATTCCGGAGTTACAACTCAATCTCACAGAAGTAATTGGAAAAATTATTGGAGAAAATAAAACGAGCCCAATTAAAGGAAATATGGTGATCACGTAAGTTTTTAAGGATTCGAGAAATGCTGTCATCAGAGGAGGAAGCATATGGAAATGTGTTTTAATTTTCTGCGGTTCTTCTTCATTAGGTCTCCAGGAATCGGACTAAAACCTGGTGCTGTCTGTGAACGTGCTTCTGTTATAGTGACAAGCATTGTTTCGCCTATTCAACTGGAAGGGGATGTATCAATTCCAGGCGTAGGATTAGTTGGTCTGTAGCAAATTTTTAGTACCTTGTTAATTAACTAGTATCCATTCTGTAAAATTTGCTGGAAATTAATTACATACACCTGACATTTTAGGGGACTACTCCATTGATGCATTGCTTCTGGGGCTGATCCCAGTTCGGGGAGCAGGTCGATTTTATTTTGGAGCAGATGTCACCGCCGGATTAACGAATACCTCAATCAAGCCCAAACTAGCATCAAATAATGGAACTTTCCCCACTTTTGAATACGTTTATGAACTCCGAGGACTTGAAGTTAGCTTGGAAGGGCTCATAGGAGGTCCGGAATTGAGTGAGCAGATCAATGCTATCCTCAATAACTTCATCACGAAAGATATCACTCCTATTGCTCAATCGCTGGCGGTTACATTGCATCCCTTGATCAGAGCTCTTTTGCACGATGCGCTCAACGAATTTGCGAAAGTGAGTTTCTCCGTCTGGAAAATTTGAATTATAACCACAACTACAGATTTACAAACATTTCTAAGATCCGAAGGAAGGTGTGAGTCCTTAAACTTGAGTATGTGATTCAATGGATTAATTATATTCTTTTTTCTAGCCCCTGACATACCAAATGATCCTCGATCTTCTCATCCCACCTAAACCAGATCCATAAATGGAGATGATCAATATTGACACTAACTTTCGTTGAAGAGCTTATCAGAAGATCCAATGACATAGTGGTACGCAGATACTTCTATTCCAAATGCAGGAACATTGAACTTGACATTCAAAAAGGGATATCTTTCAATAAACACTATTCGCTATATCTTATATCATGCCACTAAGATTTGTACTACGATGCTTTCTAATAACTAATAACTCATTACAAATGAAATAAACATCATTTTCTTCATTCATCATAATGACTCACCTTATGCATCCTCCACCCCCACGGTGGGAATATATTCATACGCAAAGGAACGATGCGACATATCCAGAATGATCAGTTAAAATTAAGGAGAGATAAGTGAAAGCAAATGACAATGTATTAATGACACAACTACCACTCTTATTCTTAATTTGTTATTTCTGTGTTTATTTACCTGTGAGATTTCGGAATCAAATGAATGTTAAGCCACAAGTTTTACATGAACAGCAACAACTGTCACCAATTTTCAGTTTGTTAAAAAGATATGACTATTGGAAGTATAGAGGCACTCCGGTGGAATTTTGGAGCGTTGTGAGACTGACAATGAGCTGAGGGGGTGTATATTTAATCAGCAGAAAGAGAAAGAATTTACTGCGGACCATGTTTCTATGAAGGGACATAGTTTGCAGAGAATGTACATAGGTCGTACTTACAAAAAATGTATAAGATTTGTTAAAATTTCCCATCACAATTTTTGTGAATTCCGATATTTGATTTGACATTGTACAATTATTCTGAGACAAATTTTTTTAAATAAGTCATTCAGGGTGCTCGTCACATTTTCCTATCAATAGGAAATAAAAGTCTAAGGATTATGAATAACCTTAGGAGAGGTTTTGCTACACCAACACATTATAAGGGTCTAAAAATCACCCAATGGACATGGTCTTCAAAGATTGTTGTCTTCAAATTCAAGCAGAAAATCCGCAAATTTTAATTCCCCCAACCAAAGTCCTTCAAAATGTTTTATATATGATTTCTACGGGAATGGGATTTATTGCGTCAAAAAATTTCTCGCTCAAATTATTTAGATGCAAAAGATAACAAAAATAAAATTACTGTATGCTATTTCATTGGATAAAATCTTGCATATCTTGTATAAAAATAGTTCGATTGTAAACTCGAACGCAGATATCCGAGTAAAATCGGATCTATTCGGTTTTGACAATTCGGAAATGGGTGTTTTGATGTGGTTTGTTTATCAAGGATGAAGCTGCATACCATCGCCATGTAACCCAATAGGCTCATATGAGGCAAATCGGCTTTGGATGAAACTTACTTTTGGTTGTTATGAATCATAGCACCCAAAAGTAAAACCCTTTTAACTTGCAGTTCTGTATTTGGAATATGATTTTCTAAAATTATGAAGGCAGTAGGATTTGGTTCTACAGTCATCATATTGTAAATATTTAAATAAGGGTTGACCTTCATCTTAACCTTGCATTTCCACCTGGATTGGGATTCCATCTCGAATGATTTTGCATGCATTTCTGTACAATGCATCTCTCAAGCAGATTCTTAAAGGATGATTTCCTATTGGCGCTCAATGCTAGACATTTGTCCTATCACAAAAGGCACTAAAAAAGCAATTATTATTTGTAATAATTCAAAAGTATGGAACACCGAGCGCCCTCTGTAAAACAATTCTAGTCGTTGATTAAAGGCGTAGACATCTTTCTACCCCTATTTGGTTAAGTTTCAATCCCCAGAATTTGTTTAGAATTTGTTTTGGTCAGTTTAGTTAATGTGCAACTAATAAGTGATGTAATTATTGTATCAGTTTCTGCAGAAACTATGTATACATTTTTCTGCTGCATTGGAAGCCACCCGGATTATCGTAAGCATCGGCGGGGTTACCGTCGGTATTATCGCTACAGCTTATTCTATAGAATGGTCTTCGTCTTTGTTGGAACTGAACCTTGAATTTCTCAAAAAGTTTTACAAGAAGCTCTCAACAAACAAGTGAAAGTCAGTCGCTTTATTTTATGGTTCTAAATGTATTATAAGCATTAAAAAAGCAATTATTAAATTATTTTTCCAGGAAGTCACCGATTAAATAATCTGCGACTTGTTCAACTTGAAAAAAACACCATAACCGTAAATTGGACTGTATGCAAAATGTTTCCTCTAGTAGTCTATCTTTGTGTTATGTTTGCCACTGTGATTCACACGGATGTGAAAAAACAATGAACGTGACGAGGTTCATTTTCTTCTTATACACTCTACCTGATTTATTAGTACTTGGCATCTCAAAAATACTGAGTTCTTACAAAATTCTTTCCCAATAAAAGGGTAACGTGATAGCACTAAGCGAGAACCGAGGCAGTAAATATTGTATAAGCTCTTGCAGTTTCTGAGCCACAACAGAGAAAGCTCATAGTATGTTTCTACTTTTTAAGTACTATGTGAGCAACCTTGATCCTTTATTACACGCTCACAAGCTGTTCATAATGCAGGGAGTTAAAAATCTATTTTCCATTGCTACGAGAAAGCATTTTAGCACAGGACAGTTATGTTAGTTGTTAGTATTCTAATGAGAACAAACTGAGTATTATATTAGCAGTGGGAACTTCCCTTGAAATTGGTTTTGTTTACAAAGGTCTCCACGGTATTTGCCTAAATAATAGCCTTGCTATAGATACGATTGTACATTCGTCGGTCATGTAAATAAGCATAAATTAGAAGAACCCTGTCAACGCGTACTGATAGAGTTCGCGCACCTGTCAGATCTTTGACAAATTATCACTATGAGCTCATTTCCCATCAATCAAACATCAAGAGATTAAAGTGTCTCTCGATTGTCACAGGTGACATCGATGAATATCGAGCAGAGGCGTAAAAATCGGTGGTTTTGTGGGGTCTAACTCTGACACCCCCGATAACATTTCCGACGAGTGGGACCTCCCAGGATGCCAATCAAAAACATTTTCCAGGATTTTTTGCCTTAAAATCAAGTAATAATGAAACCGTGACAAAATATGAATTTTTTTTCCAAATTAGCTTATTGATTGTAAAACCCTTTGTTTATTATTCCATAAAATTCACAATCTGCTCTTTTGACACCTGCTGTATAGATATATGGCTGCACTCTTGACACCCCTCGAATAAAATTAGGTTCCTATGACCCTGATATCGTCTAGTGATAATTCTTCAGCTAATAATTCTGCAGGCATGTAATCTCCGATCTCCAATGACCAGTGATCAAATGAGCTTTATTGTGTTAGGACGCTAAAAAATATTTGGAGTACACAATGGAACTAAAATCCCTCGTTGCAGTTTTTTTAATCTTGAGCACAGCTCAGGCCTCCATTATTCTAAGCAAACATGCTCCTAGCCAATTCTTGGAGGTAAGAACTTTACAAAGACAACTCTTTTAGATTAAAGAATAAATGTAAATGAATCTATCTTAAATCAGAATGTAAAAATTTTGTACCATAATATAAATCGCAGGATTCTGGTAATCGAACTGAGGTATTCAATGGCTGGGTGGATGAAGTCATGGCTAACGTACGTAGCGCGATGCGATTGGGCGGTCTCGACGTCATAAAATTCGATGATGTAGTCATTCCATTCTCTAAAACAGTCGATGGAATAGTTTACTACGGTGAGGCTGGTATTTATGGAGGAAACCTCATGGGTGTTGATACAATTCATCGTACAGGAGACTGTGATCTTCTTGTTGAGGTAAAATTTAATAATGGAATACAAATGAATCGAAAGTATAAATTGTAACCTGTTGTAAATTGTAACTCCAATAATAAGGACGTATGATTTTTTTAATTGTAGGCGAATGGAGACATAATCTTAACGGCCGATGCTGGTTTCAACGATGGCACTATTGGAGCCTCACTCCGAGTTAGCTATATGGACAAGATAACAAATGCAATTATGAGTGGAACTCTGAAGGACCTCCAGTTGAAACTTGTAGTAAGAGCACGAATAGATTTCGAGGGAGGTGCTATTAAGGTTCGAGTTCAGCTAGAAGAATTACAAATTGTTCACATCGGCACAATCTCCATCAGCGTGAAGGGACTCGGAGCACTTCTCAACTTTATTATCAAGACGGTGAGTTGGAATACAGAGAGACACTTCAATTATTATTCCCGTCCGGTATTTGTGTACATATTTATTTTGTATTTGTAGATCGTTCAAGTAGGAGGAAACGCCGTGAAGAACTCATTAGCGTCAGCTTTGGGAGGAGTTATTAAAGACTTAATC
The DNA here is from genome assembly GCA_034693705.1 of Spatulosminthurus flaviceps. NCBI lineage: Eukaryota > Metazoa > Arthropoda > Collembola > Symphypleona > Sminthuridae > Spatulosminthurus > Spatulosminthurus flaviceps. The sequence goes on along the minus strand of JAQFXU010000593.1, from coordinate 4,826 downwards.
AACAGTGTACTCCAAAGCGCCGCTCCGAGATTCCCTATTGAATATTTCCCCAAAAGTGCTGCTTTAAATAGCAACTATCCTATCCCTCGGGCTTTACGGTATGTGTAAGGCAAAATGTTTTTACATTATGATGGCGACTTCCCAGCTGCCAACGCAGATGTTTTTGCAAAGGCATTTCATTTTTTGATTTTCCCAAAAGTTTAGCATTCAAATAAAAAAAATTGAAATATGTAAGTATGAAACTTCGTATAAATTCTTCCAAAGATCATTCAGCATTTCAGCATGATACTTTTATTTTTTTGTTATTCATTATTGCAATGTAAGGGATCTATTTCGTGCATATTTAAATACTTCTATGTTTCTAGCAACTTGGACGCATAAAAGTCAGGTCATTATCTTTGTCGGTAGCTATTCGGATTTCTATTATCTCAGCTATGCGATTAAAATTTTAACTTTTACGTTACAAAGTAATGCGTGCATGATCAAATTAGATAACAGATGGCTCTGAGACACTGGCAAATGTTTCAATGCTGAGGCCATTAAGCCAGGGATTTAAGGTGGATGAGGCTATGCTGTTGGTTTTAATTCGTCCTTCGGATTTTTGGACGGTTTTAATTTTAGATCTTTATAATTTGATTAACCGATTTAAGCAACGGGCTTAGCTTGAAAGTTGGAAGAAATAATACATACAAACTTGAATATGATTTCCAATATGTGCGGCTAATTAGAAGTCGTAAATACGATAAAAGTAAATCCTTTATGAAGTCCTAGTGACGAGTATATGCAAAGGAGGCTGTAAAATTCTAAATGCATAGGTTAATTAAAAACGATATGGAAGTTAATGTAAGAAATAGATTCAGCAGAGTTTACTTATTTTTTAAGTTTGACTGTTTTATTAAATGTCATGAATTTTAAGCGTACTTTGCTGTGGATGCTGTAGTAAAATCGCGGACCTTTGGATACAATAATAATTAGTTGAAATCATTCCCAACAGCTTGTCAATTACAATATGAACACGGTAGTTAGATATTGGTCAGTCTCTTTGAATATCATAAAAATTTTGACCGATGACGTATAAATTAATCCTGCTCTCAACAAATGAATTTCACTCCAGAAGACATAATTAAAATTCACAACCAACAATTTTATCACTTTATGTGTGGATTTTGGATCACATATAAGAACACGAAGAACCCCATGGAAAGTGTCAACCGTTAAGGGGTGATGAGATTAGCGTCCGAATGCACCAGCACCAGCGTTGGCACTTGCGAAGGCATTGGATTGCCCAAATCCACCATAAGGGTTATACCCGTAAGGACTGTAGCCCCCACCTCCAGCATTGCTACTAGCGGCGGCGAAGGAATTCGCGTTGCTGAATCCTCCCCCATAACCAAATTGACGCCTATTTCTCACTAGCTTCGGCGAATTCTTACCTGTCAAATAAAAAAGTATGCAAAAATCAGTAATCATGCTGAAACACTAAACTTCCAGTCCTAGTATTCCCAATACACAGTACAGCCTTTAAGGAGCTGATGATCAATTAATAAAGCTCTGAAAATAATTAATTGAATATTTTTAAGTTACAAAATTTAAATTAATAGCAGCGCAGTCTTTTGACAGTCAAAGAAAAAATATATAGCAGCTCTCAATAACTATTAAAAAGGAGGGCAAGTTGGAGTTCAAAGTTTTTGTTGCCTTACTTTTTTTAATCGATGACCGCAGCTTCAGCGTTTCAGCATCGGATGCCGGATTCGAGAAAACAACAGCAACGAGAATCAAAACCAGGAAGGTGAACTGGAAGAACTTCATGTTGACTTTCCGGCTGGAGGACGGAGATGGTACACTAAAGCACGTTGAAAATTTGGATGTGATTGGTTGTTACGGTGGTTCGAGGGATCTGCGAGGATAATAAAAAAATATTTTAATTGAAAAATAAAATTGGTTGGAGTGACTTATTGAGTTCCTCTAACAGCAGCGATTCCTCTCGAATACAAAGGCCGGCCACAGAAATCGCTCTTTTTATACGTCCACAAGTTCTAGGTTGCTCTTCATATCCAAGCATGGGAAGCCGAGAAGAGCTCTACATTTGATGCGTTGTTTTGAATAGCTCATGAATCTAGAATTTGACTGTATGCAGGTTTGTATGGAAATTAATAGATGCAAATGAAAAAATATTGCAGAGTGAAATACGATAAAGACGAAAGGTAGATACAAACTTTAATACAAGCAAATTAGGGACAACAGTAGACACCCAACAAAGTTAAATATGAAGTATTATAACCAAATCATTAGGAAAGGTCACCCGTACTTGTGATACATTACTAATGAAAGTGCAGCATAAGTTATTTGAAATAATATGTTTCCCATACGCCATACAGAAAGATCCCTTTGAAGATTCCGAGGAATCGAAGGTGAGAAATCCGTGCCTATAGAAAAAATTACCTAAGCAAAATCTGCATGACTGTCAAAATTAAAGTCATGTCGGTAATAAGGTGAATCTATATCTTCTCCACTGAACTCCCGGAGAGGTAGAGTTTCCCAGAAATTCATTCGTTCCAAAAAGGGCTCTTCTATTATCGATGGTTCATCGTCAATCTGGTAGTATTTCAATCCTGTATCACCTTTAACTTCAGCAGGAGATATTGGATTCCATTTGGGATTCTTCTGACCCCAGGTTTTGTCCATCATTCTGTGCATTAATTTGCCATGGAAATTTTATTCAAGCGGCTTTGAATATTTAGAATTGGTCAAGTAAGTAATGTATGTGAGTTTCATTTTCATACCCTGTGGAAGCAAAGTTGACCCAAAGTTGAATCAGTTTCACAGAGAAGTTTCCATGAGGTTCAAGTTTATTTATTTCTGGAAATATGTTCATGTTAAACATGTACTGGAGTTCATCCCCTTGAGTCACCTCTGTAAATTCAAAGCAAGACATAATTTGCATTAGAAGAACGAATTCTTTTGTTGTTAACAAATCAAAGCTGCGCGATCATTTACGGTTTTCGCTCAGGTGCAGCCTGAACTATTCCTTTGTATTTATCATGTTGTAATTTGTTAGTGTGTAGTCTCAATTCATGGCACCAAAACCGATCAATTTTTAGTGTATTATTGTAGCGATTTGAAAATGAGAATTTTACGCCATTTATTTTCTTTCATGTAATTATGGCTGATATGTATACCGAACTAGATAACTGAAAAAATCCATTTCAGAAGATGCGCTCAGGTAGTATAGTGGACAAACGTAAGTTTTGAAATTTTGGGAAACTTAAAAGGTGTGCTACAGCTGAACCTAAAAATATACTCTTTGAGTGATATATGGAGGAAGAAATAGTTCGGCCCAAGTACTGTGTTTCACAGCATCATGGATTATTCTAATTAAAAACATACCAAGCATTTCTCCGACACCAAGTTGGTTGAGTTGAGAGTGGAAGTTCCTGTGAGTGAAATAGTATAAGTACACTGGTTTGCCCTGGTTAATTCGAGCATGCAGGAGTGCTGCAAATCTACTTCCATAGTTATAGAGTCGATCTGCATAAAGGTTACTAAGGTTCTTTCTTGCGGCCAAGTCCATTGTGGCAGAACTAAAGTAAAAGGCACGGATTTGGTTGGAGAGTGCATCAGGCTCAAGAGCAGTATCCTTGAAATAAAGGCTAATAGGAGCGACTCGGTTCCAGTCGACGTTCAAATCAGCTCTTAGTTGTGGATTGATGAGGACCGCTATACTCACAAATATTTAACCTTTTAAAATTAAAAACTTCCAGGGTCAAATACAGCTTATTATTTTCACTCAAATCAATTTACATGCAGCTTCAAACAAGCCCTCATCTTCATTGACACCTACAACCCAGGGAATATCACTCTCTCGCTTCTTCACTTGCATCATGAATGGCGTATCGGTCAAATATTTATCATGATCATCAAATGTCCTCTCAACTGACGGTGCAAACGGAGACACGGGGTGATTGTTCCATTGCTACTGGAACAAATGTAAACATTATTACGTGTTACGGTCAGGTTTCCTCAAAACTGACTTGAGAAGTAAACCAAAGACTAATTTGCATCGGTCCAGTACTTACTGATAACATAGCCTGAAATTCTATCAACTCATTGGTTTCTTTCCCTTGTAAACAAAATGCTAATTCCAGCATGTCATTATCTGGACAGTTCATCAATGCTCCCAACCTTCTTGCCATTCGTCTGGGATTCCGTGAAAAAGCCCAAGGACATAAGGCAGTCCCACTCTGAGAGATCGCTGCACTGAAAAGGCCTGCAATTATTTTTACAGAAATTGTGAAATGCTGTCAGAGCCACAGGGCACAGTTAAAATCTGAATAATCCTATTAAGTACTTGAGACACCAGATCCGTATGGATAAACAATAAGTCGTTATAGATAATAAGATAATTATTGCTAAATTATTGCAGCTGTAAAATTTTTCACATTACCCTTGCTCATCGGCGACAGTAAATGATAATGAACGGAAGAACCTCCAGAATTCTCTCCGAAAACTGCTATCCTATGTCGGTCCCCACCGAATTTTTCAATACTTTCATTGACCCACTTGAGTGCGAGAACCTGATCTTTCAATCCTTGGTTTCCTTGCGCTTCCCTAACTCCTGTATTCAGGAAACCTGGAGACAATAAATGCATTTTATTTAAATTTCTTCCCTTACAAGTTGCAAGAGGCATTGTATTTTTCCTTCTATTTATAAAATGTAAAGATGAAATATTACCAAAAACTCCAAGTCGATAATTTAGCGTAACAACGATTACTTTCTCGTCCATGAAGTATTTGCCCCCGTAGTCAGAAGCAGAGCCAGTCATAAA
>JAQFXU010000592.1:0-46713 GCA_034693705.1 Spatulosminthurus flaviceps | reverse complement strand
TCGTGAAAACAAAAGTTCCGTTCCCCCACAGCTTTCGCTTTTCCACTTATCCCATTAGGAAGGCAAAGCACAAATAAGCGGGATAATGGGAGGGAAAACATCTTTGGTTGACCTAGCATTTTGCGTTCCGCTGTCAGCATTCAATTCATCTTCTCCAGTATGTCCATGTTTTTTTCGCGTTGAGGAAAATAGACCTTGGTGTAATTTTAAAAAATATGGGCGTTTATACTCTGATTCATACCCGAAGGTCTATCGTCTACAAGAACTCCTTGGAAGACAAGAAATCCAACGTGATTTACCAGGTACTAAACTAGAGTACAAGCACAAGCAGCTAACAATAAAAAATTAAGCCTGTCGTCTCCGCAGACTAAGAGTTTTTTCAGCCCAATTTCGATGTAATTGCAATAATAATAATAACAAAATTCGTTTACTTAGGTTGCCTTTCTTTCAATAACATTTAAATTTTAGCAAATTCTATAGTATAACATATTAAGAAAAACTTGAATGCGAATAAACATGCAGATTTTCGTTTTTGATGAAATCAATATCTATTATTAGTAAAATTTGAATTTTGGTAATTTAGTAAGGTACGACATCAAAATTGCAATTCAAGTAGATATAATCAATAGCTCGACAGAAGATTCAATGTTTCAAGAAGTCTAGAATCAGAAATTCAGTTCTCTATTTGAAGACAACTGGACATGTGTATTTTTAAACGGACAGAAGTAGTGTACTCGTGCCATAAATAATGAAATAAATGTACTTCGGGGTCATCATCCGATCAAGGAAGTACATATCCAAGACAGTTATCGCCGCAGGACGTAAAGCTCCACATTGTCTCTTCAACAAGCTTTTGCCTTTTAGTATGTCAGTGTCATCCACTTTCACAATCATTTCCATCAGATACCGCTTGCTCTGTAGCGAATTCTCATAAATTTTAAATGCATCGTGGTAGAGTAATGGAGGGAGTGTGTGACAGAAAGCTGAACAATTCAGAAGTAACAGTACAATGAAAATACTTGCATCCGAATGATAACGTATCATTCCTTATTGGAAAAAAACTCAATTTTTTAAATTGGCTCCAAGGTTATTCATGATACGATAATAAACTCAAACGTACATATTACAAATATTACCTCGTTATATCAGACCAGAATATGAGGCTTCGTAGCATTAACGTTTGAATTGTGAATTGGAACAGTGCCACACAGGCAAATGAAATTACAACAAGTCCTTCCAGGAAGAGGCAAGCGACAAAAACCCAGGTTTTTGTTTGAAGGATGAGTGGCAACGCCGAGTAGAATTGATGCTTCTACAGGGGCAACAGCCAGTAATATACTAGCGCCAAAATTAGTGCATTCAATGAGGCAGGAATCCATGTTAGCATGATCATCTCGGTGAAAGTCAGCTTTTCCCGAGTGGGGGCGTTGTTCTCTTCTTCAATAATAATTATTTTTCCTCGATTACAGATTACAGGTACATACAAAACACAAACTTATTAACATTTAAAATCTTCGCGATAATTTAAGGCTTTCGCGTATAGCGGCGTCATCTACGACTGCCTCTCCGCCCCGCCTTAGAACATGATAATAATATTGAACCAAAAATAATTTTTCAACAAAAATACAAAGAAGTTGACTGTATATTGGGAAATTGGGAGCTGTTCAAGTTCCAAGAAATATTAACTTGAGTATGATGCTTTAAAAAATCCTCATAAACAATATTCAATTCGGTTGAAATCTAAGATGACTATTGAAAACGACTGTATATAGGTCCCTCATGGTAATAATAAATACAATAATCAATTCCGTCCGTACCATTTAGAGCAGACATCTGGTTGAATGTCCAGCAGATCTCACTACTTTTTTTCCACGTATTGATCATGTAGAAAATCACATTCAAATAAATCTGTTCAAAATAACCCATGAAACACAAATCCTGAAGATTTTCCTTCCAGTCTACAGCCGCTTGAAATAACCGGATTCCAAGGAAAAGGAATTTGGACAGAAAAAGGATGATCTGAAAAGGATCATAATTGCAACGAATCTTTTGAAAAAGGACGTCGATTTCCTCAGATAATTGCATTCCCTCAAGTAGTCCAAGGGAACTACGCCAAGACTAGTTGCAGCTGTGAAGATAATTTGGAAGGATTGAAATAAAACTTTGTTTATCATTTTTTCTAAATTCCTAAGAACTCTGAATTTCTGCTGTATATTTAAAATGGTCTAAAAATTCTGAAATCCTACTGTGATCCTACTCTGTAAAGTATGTGTTTGGTCTTCTCACGCATGCCTTCTTTTGCTTGCACGAATAAATTTAAAAAATCATTCTATTCCCAGCACACAGGAAATGCTGCTCATGAATCTATTGTTTTCCCAGTAAAGTATTCAATTATACAAAAATTGATTCCGCTTGAGATTCGATTATAAAATTAGACATTGTTCTTAGGTAATTCAACTATATAGTTAACATCAATTAACCCCAATTAAGGTTGTATGGCTGACTGTGGTCGAATTTCCTCAAGGATAATAATTCCAATTTATTGTATAGAAACTTCCCGTGCATTGCCGTTACATTGTGAGTACAACAATATGGGTGCTTTTGGACATAAGCCTGTTAGCCCCATATACTTTCATTATAGATTTAATGACTGCTGTCTGGACTATTAGTTCAAAAAAGGGCCCCGGAAGGTCCTCAGAACGGGGGGTGCAAACGAGGGAGCCACCAAGCGTGGTCGATCTAACCATATACGAATCGAAAGCAACGCTCCTGAGAGTAATTTTTATTTAATTGTAACAGAAAGTTTAAATGTGAACGACTTTTTACTTGCTTTTGGGGAAAAATCAAAATTGTTGAATTTTTCGTATCTAAAGTATTTTCGCGGTCCTGAGGCAAGGGGTCACTGCAGCATCACGCGTGTATTTTCTCACGGGATGCCAAAAACCCCCTACCCGCTGTACTCTACTATTCTAGGGTTACCGTTCACTAAAGTAGGTAACATTAACAGCATAATAATGATTAACAAAATTCGAGATCAATTATTTCTCCGATTCAGGATTTATGATTTATAGGAATTATTTCGAGCCATTTAGAGTATTTAATTATTATTTAATACTTCAAGTAAATTACGATCATCAAGCAGGAGTGGTTTACTCAATTTTCCGTTTATTAAGCCGATTTATGCACACGGGTGGACCAATGACCTAAATGGATGTGTTTGTATATATAACCTTTGGGATAAGCTGAAACTTCCTGATTATGCCCACAGTCAGTTGCTGTTTGATAAAAATACATACACAAATGTAATGATCAACGAGGTTGAGCTATAACCGATACTAGAAAAAGCCAGGCACAGACGTGGCTGAAAGTCGACTCGAATTATTTTTAAATGTATAAAAGGGTTAAAGATTTTGATTTTTTCATTTTGAGCGTGCGTTTTTAGACTTACGGAAGTGTTTGTTTCCGAAAAATGAATCTAACACAATCCAAACGGTTAATTTACACTTAACCCTCTGTTTAGAGTCCGTGAAAAGTTTTACTAGAGCATCACTCAATTAAATTTTTCATTCAAAATTTATTATTAGTATGTGTTATCTCTTATCTTTTCCTCAAGCGGACTATAGACTCGACTATAGAATTTGGGTGAAACTGCAAAAACGACTGACTCTGCCTAAACACAGGGTAAAAATCTTTTGACGGACTCTAAACACCGGTTAAAAAAACAAACTCTTTAAAGCAAGCCGGAAATATTTCCAAATTATTATTCATCCAAATTATCCTTTCATACACTGTATCTATATGGACTGGACAGGTATCAATATTTTTCTACGTCGTAATTATGTATACAAGCGTAATTAAGATTTCCAAAGGCTTCACCCGAGTAATCTCCAGGCCATTTGGTAATGAAAACAATTTTCCTCGTGTTAGTCTTTAGTTTATCAGTTTACTACGTGAAATATATCTAGTTGTTGGATCGTCATTAATGCCGTAGTTATGGATTTCGTTGCTTTGATGATGACGTTTAAATTATTAGTAATTTAGTTCTTTTAGGAAAAAGTGCATAATGTAAAAATAACTAGTTAGCCTATAGTTTAAATCTTTTCCATTAGCTGATGTACAAGATGCGCCGTAGCCGTAACTGCTTCCCTACTACTTATGTTAATATTGACTATTTGACTTGCAAGTCACTCTTCAACCTTTGACCTTAACGCGCTAATAAAATTGTGTGTTGAATTAACCCTGGCCCAGTTCTAGAATACTGTTTATTTCAACAACAAATCCCTTATTCCACAGCAATCCTCCAAGTCCTCAATTTCCTCCCACCTTCAACTTCTGTCTAAAATTATTCTCTAAACCTTTTAGTGGTCCCAAACACTAGTCTTTATAAATAAATGTAACATTAAAACAACACAACCAACAACAACGTTTGCTTAAAGCTACTCAATTGCCAAACGACTGAAACCAAGCAGAGTAATATTTACACAAAAATAACGAAACCGTTTACCGTATTGCTTTTATTGTCAAAGTCGCTATTAATAAGCTATAATTATTAAACCGAACACGTTTTTCAATCTACATACACAATGTCGTCTAACATGATGATGGGATGAAGACCGATGGCACGATTTGAGGTCCTAGCAATTAAAGCTTTTTATTTAAAGGTGCTACGCAGATTGCACTTCCTATTCCTATCTTAATGAGAGAACGAACGAACAGTGGTTAGAAATAATTACCGCTGTTTACAGAGCCCACGTGTCGCTAATCGCTAAGTAGCGAATAATGTTAGATCTTAAAAGCAACACGCCACTTTTAATATGTGCCATTTCTTGTTGCCACTACCCACACGTTCCGTCCGGTACGTGCCACTACACATTTGTATGCTCGCTGGAGATATGAATCCAAAAAGGTATCAAGATTCATACCTCCCCGTAACTTTCAGAGATTCATGCCTCGGCGAGGTAAACAGGCAGGAGGTAAATGTATCAATATCAGCGTCTATGCATACAAGATGTACGTAGGTGCACGTCGATGCATACATAAGTAATGTACGCTTTCGAGTCTAGTTGCAATGGTCTAATACACCAATATTTTGTCATAGGCCGTAGACATAACATAATTAGCAACTACTACACAGAGATTCAACCTATGTGCATAGAGCGTGTAGTAATTTAAGCCTGGTACTTCTAATATATTCTACTAACATAATTCGTTAGTTTCTTAAGCCCCTTTATATTAATGATATCTACTTCACAATCTTCCTTAAAACACTCACTGGTAAGACGTCAAACTATCTGATACCATCGGAAACGTGAAGGCTAGCATTGAAGATTATGAAGGGATCCACTCACAGAAGCAGCGTTTAATCTTCGCTGGAAGGCAGCTTGAGAATGGTCCTACTCTTTCGGACTACAAAATCCGAAAAGAATCATTTTTGCCCTTACTATATCATCTGAGTGGTGGAGAGGAGATCTATATTAAGACACTGGCTTACAAGACCCTTGACTACAGGATGAGTCCTCTGAGACTCACATTTCATCTTGATTAAAACTTTACTGTTATCATTATTTCATTTAAAACCTTCCTACCTGAAATCTTCCTTCCTTTAAATGAATGCTGAGAATTGCTGACCAAGAATTCATTGGAATGGGAAACATGGGAACCTACCAAGTCAAAGTTACGCTGTTAACCATATTAAAGATGAAGTTTATGTTTAAAGATATTTGCCAAATTTAAGGCAGCGCATACAAGTAGATTCTTTTATTCTAAATTTTAATAGTCGATTAGTTTTTTCAGGCGTAATAATTTCGGTCAAGCAAGAACTTAGCTTAAATGAAATCATATTTGAACTCCGGCCTGTCATGAAAACAAAATGGCTGCCGTTTAGTAAAATTGGCTGTAAAATAAATAAATAAAATGGCTGCCATGAAAACTAAATGTCTGTCGTTTAATAAAATTAGTTGTAGAATCTATAAATAAAATGGTGTGTTTGTTTGTTATGTTGAGAGCCTTGTATTTTGTAGTGTCACTTATGCTTTTGCATTGCATATACATATCCTACTTCCTGAGCAGAATCTGCTTTATTTACCTCCTAGTCTCTCGTTATGCTGAAACCCGCTGTAGCACATGCCGCTACATCTGCAAGTATAACTGACTCCACGCTTCTGTGAAGTACAGTTAGGAAGTGTGCTGGGTTGTGCTTCCCGTTATATGGCGCGCAGTGATACATTTCAGCAAAACCAAATTTGTGTTGCTGTTAACTTCTGAGCATACTCAGAAGGTCTAGCCCGCATCTCCTTAACGTACATTACTGTACAATACAATACAAGCTTGAGGAAGAGTTAACGGCCGTGTTCGCCATTGCCTGGAGGCTTGAAGACGTGCAGATTCGTATCGTGGTAAGTAGTTGTTTAATCTGCTTAATTCATTTTCATTTTAGTATAGCTTACGTACGGATGGTAATTTAACATCTCTTAATATACAATACAGAATGCGCGTATGTATTGAATCGGAGACTTCATGAAAAAGCACATCACTTTCTCGAGTTTGAAAAAATTGAGATTGGAAAAAAAGATTGACGTTTGAATCTCAAGCGTCTCAATCTGTTTACCTACAGAGTTCATTTATTGACCAGGTTTTTCTTTAACAATATAGTTACATGGAGGGACTTCATTTACAAAAGGATAACGCTCACATTTCAATTACAAGTATATAGCTAACACATGGAATAATAATGGGGCTTACTGTCATAAGCGTCCACATTTAAAACTCCGTTGACGTGCACTAACAAGCTATATATGTATAGGTATGTAATAAGTTAACAAGAATTAACTTCAGAATTACATATTGTTTGAATTTTTAAATTAAAACAGTATCATAAGCTAAAAGGGGTAAAGTGAGACCGCCGTAACTGACGCCGTCCTGCACGAAAACCTTAAATTACCGCTGAGCGATTACTTTTGTCGCCACAAACCTTTGTATGTATCTACGTATGTAGCGAGTGTGCTCTAATATTCTATATTGAAAGAAGCAGGTTCATGGTGCTGTAGAATATAAAAAAGAAATACTGTGGAGCGACCATCCTGTCCAGAAAGTACATGCCCGCTACTCGGATTGCCATGGGCTTTAAAGATACACAACTCTTTTTCCACCTACTCCCCCCAGCGGCGCTACTCTCTTTCAAAACCAACAAGTTCAGAGTCCGTTTGCATTCCAATGAATTTTCGTGAACGCGAAAAGCATTGTGGTACATTAAAGGGGGTACTGTATGACAAAAGACGTTGGCAATTATATTGAAGAAGAGGAGGAAAATGGTCATATCTGAATGATGGCGAATCATTACAAAATTCAACCCCACAGAGGATAACGTAAATGAGCTCTTGATCTGTTCAGCATTCCAACCAAAAATGATGTTGAAGACTTTGCTCAAAATATATTGGATCCTGTATTGCACGATGAGATTCACAGCATGCAATCTAGTTGCGGATTTCAAGTCACTATAACAAAACACTATTATTATATGGACGGTATAAAAATTAAAGGGGAAATTACAAACACCGGCAGTAATATTGAGTCAGTAGGTTACCGTTACCGTACTTGTATTTATGTACATTAAATAGTAGAAAATACTGACAAGAGAAGTTACCTCAGTATACTCGTCCAGTAAATTAAGCTCCTCAGAATAATGGTTTGCAATGAAAATTCAAATAGTGTGATCCAAACAAAGCAAATTGAGGAGAAACTTTCCAAGAGGGCCCAGGCAACAAAAACCCAAGTTTTGCTCTGCCAGTTTAGCGGTAGCGCGGAATAGACATGACAGATTTCCATTGGCATCACAATCGAGTAGAGAAGTTTCAAGAACAACGCCGTAGAAAGGCCTGGTATCCATGTGAGCATTATCATTTCCGTGAAACTTAGCTTTTTTCGCAATGGGGCAGTCTCTACGAATCAAATATTAATAATAAAAAATGAGCACAATTTTTTTGATAACATGTAATAAATTTTACCTTCTTAACACAAATTACTATACGAATTGAAACTAATAAACTTAAGGCACTGAAAACCAGCTAATGGTTATAGTTTGCTACTAAACTATTATAATATATTTTACCATTCAACGATGATAGCTGGTTAAATATCCAGCAGATTTCATCTTGCTTCCTCCAATTATTGATCATGAAAACAGATGTATTCAAGTACATCATTGCAAAGAGTCCCATGAGACACAAATCTTGAAGATTATTGCTCCAGTCAGCGACAACCTGACACAGTCGGACAGCAAAATATATGCATTTGCTCAGATACAAGCCTACGGCAAGGTAAGCAACAACATTTTTCCAAATGGACTTTGTCTTCTTCAGTTGATTGGTATTCTTCACCAAGTCCCATGGGACAACACCGAGGTTGGTCGAAACCATGAAGCTGAGTTTGAAGGATCGAATCAAAGTTTCGTTGATCATTTTTAATCAATATTGTTTTCTATAATTAAAACTTATACTTGAATAATTTAGGTACTACTAGAATCTTATAGGGTAAAGGTACAAAGTCTTTGACTCGTGTCGTGCAAATGAATTATTACAGAATAAGATTGCAGATATAATGTAAATAAATATAATACTGATTAATTGGCAAAAGGGGAAAATATTCAGGCCAACAAAAAGCTGGATATTTTGCTTTGTTTATAGAAGCCTGTATAGTTTTAACTATACAAAAATCCCATGCAACGCTTTCAATTCAATAGTCCACCATCAATTTGAATGCAACGCAGATTTTTTAACAATGAAATGGATTCGTTAGTTTACAATAATTTAATTATTTCCGATGAGTACAATTTCTGGCTCAAGTGCGGTGTCTGACATTAATTAGTTTTAAACTAACTGGAGAAATGTTTTAGTTTTTAAATACCTACGCTTACTGCAGTCCTCTAAAACTAATTTTCCAATAATAATATTTATCTATTGGAAGTAATAAAAAATATTATTATTACTAATAGCTGGACGTATTTAGCTGTTACATACACAACCGTTAGTTTCCTGTTATTAATAGTCAGTATCCCAATTCAAAGCTTTGAATTTCACATACCTCCGTTTCAACAACACATTTGGACGAATCAGTGCTGTTAAAGAAGCAATACAAGGGTAACAGTATACAATTAATCCACGTACTACTATTATTAAAATGGTTGAAAACAATAACAAAATTTTAGTAAACAAAATAATAGCTAGGTGAAGTCAAGGTCTTCATAAAAAATTGCTTTCTAATTAAAATACACATTCTACTGGAATCTTTAGAGACAACAAAAATCCTTTGACGTAGATTTTCTCTTGGTTCCGAGTGTTGGAACTGATCTAAATTCTTAAACTAATATTTGAACTCATAAACTATAGAGAATTGTAAGTTTTCAGGAGTGCTTATATCTCTATCTGTGAGCTATAAACGTGCTCAAAATTCCACCCCAGTTTACAATATATACAACTCAGATTTTAAACAGTGAAATGAAATGGAACAACTCCAATGATTCAAGTAAGTATTTTTTACAAACAGATTTTCTTTTTGTAAAGTGTGACAAACGAAGGAAAGTCCCTAACTAATCGAATAATTCCTGCATAGGGTCAACTATGCTTCTCTCACGGGCACCTCTCTTCAAGAATTAATTCTCCAGTCCCTGATGATGCACCAAGATGCAGTAATTTAGCCGAATTGCCCCTTACCTGTCACTCATAGTAAACATCCCAATTCAAACCTATTGATCCTCATCAGCACTTATACCCACGAGTTTGCATGTTATTCAATATGTATGCATTCAGTCGGCAATTGATGCCCGAAACAAAAGTAGTCCTAATAATAAACTAAAGTAAACCCAAGGCAAGTTTAAATACTTTAAATACACGTCAGCCACGTGTGCGTAATTATTATTGTTTAAAATGAGCTATTTACGAAGAACACCGGGAGCTTACAATAATTAGTTACACATTTTGTGTCGCCCACTTACTTTCGAAACTATATGGACCAACATATAATTGCTAACTCCCAATTAGCTCCAAATTATTGAAAAAAAGTCATTTAAAATGCACTGAATAAACATAAAAACACAAGTATCACACCTGTCGTATCCCAGACTAAGTGTTTTTTCAAAACGATTTCCTTGTAAATTGGTTGTAATAGTAGGAACATTCGTTTACGTAGGTTGTCTTTCTTTCAATAACATGTAATATTGAGCAAATTCGACGGTGTTATATTTTAAGAAAAACTCCAAAACAAATAGTCACGCACATTATGGTTTATGATGGAATCAATTCTGATTAAAATTTGCATTTTCGTCATTTATTAGAGTACGACATCAAAATTAGGCATACATAATAAATAATTCAGTAGAAGATACAATGTTTCAAGAAGACTTAGAAATTCGATTCTCTATTTAAAGAAAACTGGACATGTGCATTTTTAAGTGGACAGCAGTATTGTGCTCGTGCCACTAATAATAAAATAAATATACATTGGCGTCATCATACGATCAAGGAAGTACATATCGCCGCAGACTGTTATCGCCGCAGGGCGTAAAGCTCCACATTGTCTCTTCCACAAGCTTTTGACTTTGAGTATGTCAGTGTCATCCATTTCCACAATCATTTCCATCAGATGCCGCTTGCTCTTTAACGAATTCTCATAAATTTTAAATGCATCGTGGTAGAGTAATGGAGGGAGTGTGTGACAGAAAGCTGAACAATTCAGAAGGAACAGTACAAGGAAAATACTTGCCTCCGAATGATACCGAATCAATGCAAAATTCATCCCGACGCATGAAAAAATGAAAGTCGATTTGATTTCTTCAATTACTGTCCCATTAATCCTGTTACAGCTTTTTGTTAGAAGGGCCATTATCCAATATTTGCGAATTTGATGTGCAGCACATGTCCCATTCAGGTTTTGGAAATTCCTTTATGAAAAAAAATTTTTTTAATTGGCTCCAAGGTTTTTTAAGATACGATAATGAACGCAAAGGTACATACATATTATTCTGTATAATTATTACCTCGTTATATCCGACCAGAATATCAGGCTTCGTAGCATTACCGTTTGAATTGAGAATTGGAACAGTGCCACGCATAAGAATGAAGTTACAACAAGTGCTTCCAGTAAGAGGCAAGCAGCAAAAACCCAGGTTTTTGTTTGGAGGTGGATTGGTAACGCCGAGTAGAATTGTGACTTCTCCAGTGGCAACAACCAGTAGTAAATGAGTAGCAAAATTAGTAGATTTATTGCAGCAGGAATCCATGTAAGCATGATCATCTCGGTGAAAGTCAGCTTTTCCCGAGTGGGAGCGTTGTTCTCTTCTTCAATAATAATTATTTTTCCTCCATTATAGATTACACATGCATACAAACTACAAACAATAATAAATTAACTTTAAAAATCCTCACGATAACCAAAACAAAATTACTAAGCAAAAAAAAAATTTTCCAACCAAAAAAACATTTTTAAAAACAATAAAAAACATATTATTCAACTGCAAAATATTTTTCAAGCAAAAAATAATTTTGAAATCGAAAAAAAGTGACAAGAATATTTTACTATAAGTGGAAGACCCCGCCCTAAAAAACTGAATCAATGTGCAAGGGTCATTCTCACAAACTCAACAGACGGATCCGATTTCATCAAAAATCGCAATAATGGTAATTATTTATTATTACTGCCTTTAAAAATTTACGATGTAAATATTTTCGAAACAAAACTCATAGCTAGATATTTCTTCCAAAAGGTACAACTAGATACAAAGAGTAAATGAGATGATCATTTTCCTGGACCGTATTGTATAAATGTCACTCATGTTTATAATACAATAAACAATTCTGTACCATTTAATGTAGACAACTGATTGAATGTCCAGCAGATCTCACTACTTTTTTTCCATGTATTGATCATGAAGAAAATCAAACTGAAATAAATCTGTTCAAAATAACCCATGAAACACAAATCCTGAAGATTTTCCTTCCAGTCTACAGCCGCTTGAAATAACCGGACTCCAAGGAATAGGAATTTAGACAGAAACAAGATGAAAGTCACAATTGCAACGAATCTTTTGAAAATAGATGTCGATTTTCTCAGATAATTGCATTCCCTTAAGTAGTCCAAGGGAACTACGCCAAGGCTAGTTGCAGCTGTGAAGATGATTTGGAAGGATTGAAATAAAACTTTGTTGATCATTTTTTCTAAAATTGATAGATCCCTGAATTTCTCCTATGTATTTATAATGTTCTATAAATTCTGAAATCCTACTATGTGTACAGTTGTACAGCGACGATGTGTTTGGTTGGACTTACTGAACGCTTTCTTTTGTTTGAGTGACTAAATTAAAAAATTCACTTACAATCTCACCATACAGTAAATTCTGCTGATGAATCTATTATTTTCCCAGAAAAGTATTAAAATATACAAAAATTGTTTCCGTTAGAGACTCGATTATAAAATTAGACGTTTTAGCCTGAGCTATTGTAGTTAATTCAGATAACTAACATCAATCAACTCCAATAAAGGTTTTGTAGCTGACTGTGGTTGAATTCCCTCATGATATGAATAACAATCCCAATTTATTGTATTGAAACTTATTCCCGTCTATTTTTGTCACGTTGGGAGCATAATAATTTGGGTGTTCTTGGACACAAGCCTGTGTGGGAGCCCCATGCACTTGTAATTAAATTTAATGTTTGCTGCCTGGACTAATAATCCAAAAAAGGGCCCCGGAAGGTCCTCGACATTGGGGGTACAAACATGGGAGCGACCAAGCTTGGCCGGTCTATAACCATATATACGGAGTCCGTATTACGGACTGAAAGCAACGCTCCGGAGAGTACTTTTTAAAAAAAATGTAACAGAAAGTTTAAGTGTCAACGAATTTCTACTTGCTTTCGTGGAAAAATCCAAAATTGTAGAACAGTCATACCCAAAGTATTTTCCCGGTCAGGAGATCGCTGCAGCACCACGAATGGATTTTCTCAGGGGGTGCCAAAAATCCCCTGCCAGCTGCATTCTTCTATTCCCGGGCCACTGTTCGGAACAGTAGGTGACATTAACCACATAATAATGTTTAATGAAATTCGAGATCAATTATTTCTCCAATTTCTAGTTCCAGTGTTGGGTCTTTTAAGTTTTAAGTTTAACTGGAGAAATTTATTTGGTTACGTACGCTAATTGCAGTCCTCAACAACTAATTCTCCAATAGTAATTTTTTATTGGAAATAATAGCAATAATTGCTAATAGCTAGAAGTATTTGGCAGTTATATATCCAACCGTTGGTTTCCTGCCATTATTAGCCATTTTCCCAAGTTAAAGCTTTGAATTTCACATACATCCCACTCAACAACACATTTCGACGAAAAAGGGTTGTTATTACAGAAGCAATGCAAGGATAAAAATAGACAAATATTAAGTCAACTAAATAATAGCTAGGTGATGCCAAATGCCAAGCCCTTCATAAAAAGTTGATATCTAATTTAAATATTCAAACTACTAAAATCTTTGGAGTCAAAGAATTCTTTGATGTAGAATTTCTCTTCCGAGTGTGGGAACTGATCTAAATTCTTAAACTAAATAAACTTATAATATGAAGAGATTTGTAATATTTTGAGCCAAGTATTTGGCTAGTGCAGCATAAACGTACTCAAAATTCCACCCCAATTTATATACAGCTCAGATTTCAAACAATGAAATGAATTGCATCTACTGCAATGATTCAAGTATTTTTGACGACCAGAAATCCTCTTTCTATGGCAAACGAAGGAAAATATTGAAAAAATCGAATAATTTCTTTATGCTGGGTCAACACTGCTCCTTGCACGCTCATACCTCTCTTCAAGAATTAATCCCCCAGATCGCGATGTACCAAGATGCAGTAATTTAACCGGAATCTTGCAGTCTCATATTTACCTGTCAGTCATCCTAATCATTACAATTCGAAGCTATTGATCCCAATCAGCACTTATACCCACGAGTTTGCATGTTATTCAACATATATGCAAATTGAATCCAGGATATTTCAGTGGATAGTTGATGGCCTAAATAAAAGCAGACCAATTAATAAAATAACCTAAACCCAAGGCAAGATTAAATACTTTAAATACACACGTGGGTCAAGTGTGTGTAATAGTAGTGTTATTTTTTTAAAAGGGCTATTTGCGAAAAACACTGGGAGCTTACAATTAGTTACACACTAGAAATTAAGCTATCCGCGATGAAGATGGGAATCTCTTCTTGATGAGGATGAGATGAAATCTGGTGAACATGTGCATTATTTGTGATGAATTAATTTAGGCATTGCCGACAAAATGTTTCGATTGGTAACAAAATTTGCCATGTACATAAATTGTAAAGAATATATTTAGGCATTGCCCGTTTGGGTATTGCAGATCGGAACGTTCTTTTCAGGTCCCCAGTTCTTGATAAATAGTGATTATACGCGTTTGTAAGAGGTTTGGCAGAACAGTCAGTGTCAGCAGGTAGAAAACTGATTCCTCACAATAATACGATCAGCCCGGCCGAACTACGTAAACTTGTAAATACCTAACTTGCAATTAGCTACAATTATTGCAGAAAAAACTGATTTAGGAGGCACTAAACAAGAAGAGCACAAGCAGTTGAGCAGTTGAACTATAAAAAATAAAGTGAAAAAATAAATATTTTTTCCTTCCGCTATGTGGAATACATTTTCGTAATTTATTAGAGTACGACATCAAAATTAGACATAATCCGTAACTCAACAGACGATATTCAATGTTTCAAGGAGACTAGAAATTCTATTCTCTATTCATAGACATGTGCATTTTTAAATGGACAGGAGTAGTGTACTCGTGCCACAAATAATGAAATAAATGTATTTCGGGGCCATCATCCGATCAAGGAAGTACATATCCAAGACAGTTATCGCCGCAGGACGTAAAGCTCCACATTGTCTCTTCCACAAGCTTTTGACTTTTGGTATGTTAGTGTCATCCACTTTCACAATCATTTCCATCAGATGCCGCTTGCTCTGTCGCGAATTCTCATAAATTTTAAATGCATCGTGGTAGAGTAATGGAGGGAGTGTGTGACAGAAAGCTGAACAATTCAGAAGGAACAGTACAATGAAAATACTTGCCTCCGAATGATATCGAATCAAGGCGAAATTTATTCCGACGCACGAAACCATGTAAATCAATTTGATTTCCTCAACGCATGTCCCGTTAACTCTGTTAAATCTTTTTGCTAGAATGGCCATTATCCAATATTTGCGAATTTGATGTGCGGCACATGACTCGTCCCATTTTTTGAAATTCCTTATTGGAAAAAATACAACGTTTTGATTGGTCCCAAGATTTTTGAATTTATTATCATAAAATCAAACGTACATATTACAATTATTACCTCGTTATATCAGACCAGAATATGAGGCTTCGTAGCATTACTGTTTGAATTGCGTATTGGAACAGTGCCACGCACACGAGTGAAGTTACAACAAGTCCTTCCATTAAGAGGCAAGCGGCAAAAACCCAGGTTTTCATTTGAAGGTCGAGTGGTAACACCGAGTAAAATTGATGCTTCTCTAGTGGCAACAACCAGTAGTAAATGAGTACCAAGATTAGTACATTCACTCCGGCAGGAATCCATGTAAGCATGATCATCTCGGTGAAAGTCAGCTTTTCCCGAGTGGGGGCGTTGTTCTCTTCTTCAATAATAATTATTTTTCCTCATTTATAAATTATAATTATAGGGACATATGGAAACTTATTATCTTAAAAAAATAAAAACTTAATCAATGCGAATGGGTCATTTTCACAACACCAACGGACGGTGCCGATTTCACCTAATTACGTTGAAAACGACCGTACAGACAGTTCAATAAGTGTCACAAAACATTTACTAATTCTTTACCATTTAGATCAGACATCTGGTTGAAAGTCCAGCAGATCTCGCTACTTTTTTTCCACGTATTGATCATGTAGAAAATAACATTCACATAAATGAGTTCAAAGTATCCCATCAAAGACAAATCCTGAAGATTTTTCTTCCAGTCTACAGCCGCTTGAAATAACCGGATTCCAAGGAATAGGAATTTGGACAGAAAAAAGATGAAAGTCACCATTGCAACGAATCTTTTGAAAAAGGACGTCGATTTCCTCAGATAATTGCATTCCCTTAAGTAGTCCAAGGGAACTACGCCAAGACTAGTTGCAGCTGCGAAGATAATTTGGAAGGATTTAAATAAAATTTTGTTTATCATTTTTTCTAAATTCTTGACTCAGGAATCCTGAGATCTCTGAATTTCTCCTCTGTATGTATGTACTACAAATTCTGTAAAATGAATCCTACTTCATGAAATGTGCACGCAGTATAGTAACTATATGTGTTTGGTCTTCTTATGTACGCCTTCTTTTCTTTTGTTTGCTCGACTAAATTAAAAACTTTATTTCCATTCCCATCATAAAGGAAATGCTGCTGATGAATCTAAAATTTCTCCAGCACAGTTTTAAATTATGCGAAAATTGTTTCCGTTAGAGACTCGATTATAAAATTAGGCGTTTTAGTTGAGCTATTCTTAGCTCATTCAACTAGTTAAGGTCAATCAGTCCCAATAAAGTTTGTGGAGCTGACTGTGGTTGAATTCTCCCAAGAATAACAACCCCAAACGTATGGAAACTTCCCGTCCATTGCCGTGAGCATAACAATATGGGTGTTTTTTAACACAAGCCTCTTATCCTTTTAATTAAATTTACTGTTTTATCCTGGGCCCCGGAAGGTCCTCCCACCGGGAGCGACCAAGCGTGGTCGGTCTAACCATATGTAAATCGGAAGCAACGCTCCGGAGACTTACTTTTTTTTAAAATGTAACACAAAGATTAAATGTCAACAAATTTTTACTTGTTTTTGTGGAAAAATCCCAAATTTTATAATCTTTTGTATCTAAAGCATTTTCCTGGTCCTGAGGCAGGAGATTACTCCAGCACCACGAGTGAATTTTCTCAAGGGGAGCCAGAACCCCCCCCCCCCTTGGCACCCTATACCATTCCCGGACCAGCGGTTGCAAAAGTAGGTCACATATTAACAGCATAAGATAATGATTCACAAAATTCGAGATCAATTATTAAGATTTAAGAATTATTGGAACTATTTCGAGTCATTCAGAATGTTATTTATATTTTATTATTATTTACTTAAAGTAAATGACAATCATCAAGCATGAGAGATTTATCAATTTTATGCTTATTAAATCGATTCTCTTTCCCCTAAAATGCTAACGAATTTACTTCACAACAGAACAATTCTGTTTTTTAAAATTATTATAATACAGGGCTTCTACGTCGATAAAAGCATGCTTAAGGTGCTGTAGAAGATGAAAAAGAAATACTGAGGAGCGACCATCCGGTCAAGAAAGTATATGTCCGTAACCCTTATTGCCACGGGCTTTAAAGACACACAACTCTTTTTCCACCTACCCCCACCGACGATGTTCTTCGCTTTCAAAACCAGCAAGTTCAGAGTCCGCTTGCATTCCAATGAATTTTCGTAAATACGAAAAGCATTGTGGTACATTAAAGGGGGTAGTGTGTGACAAAAGGATATGGTAATTATGAGGAAGGAGAGGAGGTAAATGGTCATGTCCGAATGGTGACGAATCATTGCAAAATTCATTCCCACACAGGATAAGGTAAATGAGGTCTTGATCTGCTCCACATTCCTACCAAAAATGATGTTGAAGACTCTGCAGAGAATGTCTTGGACCCGGTATTGAAGGATGGGATTCACAGCATACAATCTAGTTGCTGATTTTAATTTACTATATAAATAGAAAATGCTAATTTAGTGAAAAGAAATTCCAAAAATAAAATTGTACTTACTAAATACTCCAATAACTCTTAACACAAGGATAAAATATTATTCATTGTATTAAGTATTAAATTACCTAAGTGTGCCCGTCCAGTAAATCAAGCTCCTCAGAATAACAGTTTGCAATGCAAATTCAAATAATGTGACCCAAATAAAGTTAATAGAGGAGAAACTTTCCAGCAGGACCCAGAGCACGAAAATCCAAGTTTTGCTTTGCAAGTGTGGTGGTAGTGCGGAATAAACATGACATATTTCCATTGGCATTACAACAGAGTAGAGAAGCTTCAAGAACAATATTCCGCATAGGGCTGGAATCCACGTGAGCATGATAATTTCCGTGAAACTCACTTTTTTCCCCAAAGGGACGTGCTCTGTATAAAACAACAAGAATGAGTAAAACAAATTTTTAAAAAACTGCTATTCAAAATATATCTTGGTTGTGCCGAACATAAGCATGGAAATTAAATTGCCCTTTCTCTCAAAACAATCTTAACTAAATAATGAGCTACCATTCAAGGTTGACAACTGATTAAATATCCAGCAGATTTCATCCTGCTTCCTCCAGTTATTGATCATGAAAACGGATGTATTCAAGTACATCATTTCAAAAAGACCCATGAGACACAAATCTTGAAGATTATTCCTCCAGTCAACGACAACCTGACAAAGCCGGACACCAAAATATATGCATTTGAATAGATACAAGCAGATGGAAAGGTAGGCAACGACTTTTTTCCAAATGGACTTTGTTTTCTTCAGTTTATTTGTTTTCTTCGCCAAGTCCCATGGAACTACACCCAGGTAGGTGGAAACCGAGAAGCTGAGTTTGAAGGATCGAAACAAAGTTTCGTTTATCATTTTTTATCAATTTCTATCCAATTAAATGATTCGTCTACTATAGGTTTAATGAAATATTCAGAGACAATAATATTCAGAGAATTATCTTCAGAGACAGAGGGAGAAAAGCTGTGCCCTGGAAAAGAATTATTACAGAAAAGCGTCAAATGAGAAATTATTTGAAAGGGTCTATGTTGATTGGAGAAAAGTTACTGGTGAGGAAATTTTTTCGAGACGTCGACAGAAGAAATTCTTTATGACAACCTTTGACGACTAATTTTGGATTCTAAATTTTAATACAACTCAAAAGTGACTTTAATGAAATGGGTTGGCTCGCTTACAATGATTTAAGTATTTGTGATGAGTGAAATGTCTCTTCCAAATGTTGGGTCTGACTTTAAGTCATAAACTAATCGGAAAATTGAAACTTTCATAGTTAAGTTTGCCCTTTGCACGTGCAACTCTCCTCCTGAATTGGTTCTGCAATTTTCGGAGTTAGTTAGTATTACCCGTGAGAATGTAATTGCAATTCTGCCTAACTGCGGTTTCCTATAACAATTATGTTATGCCGATTTAAAGCTAATGATTTCCACAACTTCCACTTGCCAACCGATTTCGACGAGTTAGTGGGTTTCAATTGAACAAGCAATATGAACCCACGATAATTTTATTATTATCGTAGACAGCAAACTGTGTACATAGTAAAGAAAATTATATCGACGTAAAGCCCAGGTCTGTTTAATTACGAATAGAGATAATAATATATAATAGCGTGTTATTTTATAAAACTGGCTATCAATGAACACGGGTTGTTGCTCACTTACTTTCTAATTGTAATGTACATACTTGACTAACAAAGTAATAGCCACAATTAATGGCAAACAACAGGATCCATCTGGTTTTGTTACATTTCAACATTATTAAGGTGTTATTTTTGGGTTAATAGAAATAGGATTGTCTTCCCCAGTAAAACGAAAAGTAAACTGAACTCATATTCACAAAAATTTGAGCATTTAGATCAATTTAAACAGTTTTAGCCACACAGCCTTGTATCTTGTACCCAATTCGTAAAAATGGACTGAAATGCCTAAGAATTTTTTTGAAATTTTAGAACCCTACGCAAATTTCTGTTCTTTTAAAAATGTGACTCTTTGGTCTCGAATACATTTGTAAAGAATTCATTAGTATAAGTATATGATAGATACTATAATGCGTACATATCCTCTTGGTACAGTAAAAATTAAGGGCAGCATTTCAGTACATTTATGATTCAAAATCATTTGTTAGTTTATTTTTCCAACTTCTGAGGCATTAATTTAATAAAATAAATCTTTACAATACATACATTTCTTTGACATAGCAAAGCTGCTTTACCTCTCGCTCATTTCAGGCATTATAGAACCTATTTAGTTTTATTGTAAATAGGTGGTGGTATACAATACAAAAAGCATCCCGACTCCCTCTTTCAGCACAAATAATATAATCATTATCGTCTAAAATAATATTAAAAATTTAAAGAAATAGAACAGAATTCACAACAAGTAAAATAACGAACATACACACGCAACAAAGTTATATGAGAACAAGGAAGTACATATTTAAGTAAGTCCTCAAAGGATCTACATTTATATCACATTTGGAGATTGAAATCTCGAGAGGATTTTATAATATAAAAAATAATAATATTAACTTATGAAGTTATTGCCTCAGTCGGCCTTTGTGAAGCAGTTTCGATATCTGCGACAGCTCTTCGTTTCCTGAACATAATGAGGAAAACGATGGTCCAAGTGGCCTGTAATAACAAAGGATGTGTTTTTTTAAACATGTTCTTTCTTAACTTATAAAGCTAGATTTTTAAAATGCAAAGTTCATTCCATGTGAACATTTCATTGTATAACGGTTAGTACATCATAACTTACCACAATAACTTGCATCAACAGTATGAAGTAACTTCCATGTTGGAATCCAAAGAAATCAGAAAGAGTACCTCCACCAGAGGATCCAACAAAACATCCTAGCGACATCATTGAGAACCACATTCCACTGACAAGGCCGTAAGTTCCAACGTCATCAGGGAATCCATGTGATCTGCAATATTTCAGATGTCCCATAAAAATCCACTCACATTTGTAAAATCACCATCCTTATCATTAGAAGATAGTAATATGAATGTAATTTTAATA
The DNA here is from genome assembly GCA_034693705.1 of Spatulosminthurus flaviceps. Taxonomy (NCBI): domain Eukaryota; kingdom Metazoa; phylum Arthropoda; class Collembola; order Symphypleona; family Sminthuridae; genus Spatulosminthurus; species Spatulosminthurus flaviceps. The sequence goes on along the minus strand of JAQFXU010000592.1, from coordinate 25,839 downwards.
ACATAATTAATTATTTAAAAGTTGCTTACTTTGCGTCCGTTAAAGCCTGCACGAATCCTGACACAAAAGTACCGCCCAAACCCAAACCAAAGATGGCACAGCCGACGCATGTTACCCAAAGAATTCTAATTTACGAAAATTTAACAAATTAGAATAAAGTAACAACTTAAAATTTCGTCGCTATATGAACTCGAGGAGATGTGCATTGTAATGTAACAATTCGAGCAAATATCTACTTCAATAATGCAAATCTGCAGGAATAACATAATAAACTTACGGTGACCAGGGTAAGATAGGAATTGGTCCGATAACAGTAAATCCCAAGAAGATAAATGTTGATCCAATCAATGAAATTATTCTGGGTTGTTGGAATTTATCGCATAAATACCCCCACATCGGATTGAATAGAGCATACATGGCGCCATCGATGATGAAAATAATTCCAGTGAAAGATGGATGTATATCTTCGAACTACAGAAAAAACCAAATCAATTAAAACCCAAAATTACATATATTTTCGTGTCAGTATTCAAGCTCGGGCCTAAATGCCTCTATCAGTTCATAATTTCACTTATACAGATTGATACAATCTCAAGGCTTAAATTCCACAAATTTTACTTACACTACTATGAACATGTGGCTCCAACGTTGGTAACAGATAACCAATAGCGGAGGATCCCGCCAAAATACTGAACGCAGCTAGCGCAACTGTTGGAATCACCAATAAAGACAACATTCCCCTCGGTTTCTCTTGCTTTTCAGCGCCTTCCGGCGCCTTCAGTTCTATTGCTGGCACCCACAAATGAGTAAATCCAATGGAAGCCAATAGGAGTGCTCCCATCACTACGAAAGGTAGCACGAATCCTCCTGCCTACATAATGGGAAATTGTTTTTAATTTCCAAATATAATCGAATTTTAATTCCAACTAAACAAATAAAAAACTAATTTCAGCCATAATAAACTTACCTCAAAAAGGCCCGCACCTACAGCGGGTCCTACAATCAGTCCCAGACCTGAAGCTGTCTCCATGTATGACTATAAACAACAACGAAAAATACATTTTAAAAAATCATTTCTACTTCTGCTTCACTTTTCAAATTAATGATCATAATAACAAACTACTGAAATCGAAGAATGGCGGTCAGGCAAACCGCGCCCATGACCTGTCATTGGTCCAACAATATTTAAGACCCAATCACATGTTTCGTGTAGAACCTTTCTAGCCCACACTACTTTTTATGCTTGACTAGCCAGTTCGTTTTTTATATTTTTGAAATAAATTTTAAAAATATCTTACGATTGCTTTAGCAACTGATTCCGGAAATTCGTGAGCAATGATGGCAAAGGAAGAAATGATGAATGCTGCATTTCCATTAGCTTGAATGAAACGCAAAATGAGGGAGAATGTAATGAAAAGTCCGGGTCCTTTAAAAAGCACATCCAGTAATCTGTCACAATAAAATTAAAATAAAATATTAATTAAACGTGGAGTCCATATAATTACAAATACCATTTGCTTGTGCTTTTTAAATTCTATTATTAAGATATCTTACCCAAAAGCAATGGAAGATATGGCCATAGCCAAAATACCCCACATTGCCATTCTCTTAGGCCCCATTTTTGCAAGCTAAAATCAAGATAAAAAAATAAATGGTATTTTATTTTTGCTTAATAAATTATTACCTACACACAAAATATGTCTCCCATTGTTTACATAACCTTTAAAATGTCATTGACTACGGATACATTGAATTAACACATGGAAGGTTTGAACTTGGACGAAAATATTCAAATGTCAAGAGATAATATGTAATTATAACTGTCCTTATTATACTTACCAGGGATCCATAGCAGAGACACGCGACAAAAACGGTCAAATGGAAGATACCAAAGGTAAAACCAGCAGCAGCAAGGGAAGCTCCTTTTCCAAGGGCCTATAACCATAAAAATTCATTGTTATACATAATAATGGAATTTTCTTTTCGCACACGAGATCCTAATTACTATTTACTTTTATCATTCCCAAAGACATTTAATCTATTCCTATCAAGTACATACAGAGTAGTTGCCGTTTCTTAAAGGTTAGAAATTCCGCTTACTATATACAATGCAATGTTAAAGAAAATTCATTGTCATGTGTGATATTCAACATTTGACATTTCTAATTTCTCGAATTTCATTGACAATGGAAAAAAGAAACGTTATGAATGTCAACGGGATGATGATGATGAAGGAAAGATTTTAGCAGGAGGAATTTTTACAACAAAAAAAGTTTTCCTTATTGCTAGTACTTGCAATCTTTATTGTGAAACCTTTCCGTGTGGTACACTTACACTTACACACAAAGACAGAGTAAAGCTTCTATGGTATATTTGTACAATGGGATTATTACTGTTTACATTTCCCTTCCCTACACAGACAATTTTTCTCTCTTCCATGGCATTGACAGTCTTTGTAATTTTTACTAACAAGCTTATGAGTTTTCACTATCTTCTCTTAAAATCTCTGAATTATGTGCGACAGTTGGTCTTGGTCTATATTTCCCTTTAATCTCACAACTACTTGCAACAATCTTAAAAGGCATAACAAATGATTATATACATTTAAATGAAAAGTAAAAATACACGCATAAGCGTTTTAATACATTAAAAATTGCTGAAAATTGACTCGACTGACAATTTAGACAGTTTCACTTTTTGAAGCTGTCAACCGGCTTGATGCTTGATGCATATATGCCTCAAGAAAATTAAAGAAGAGATTGTAGTTTGAAATCTGATATATTATCATGCTTTTTTCGGCTCGTTTCTTACTTTACTATCAAGCTAATGCGTGTACATGGAAGCTAAGTGATTTTTATTGGGATTTTAATCTCTCCCTGTCATGTGCATTCTACAATAATCGCATTAGCCTTATTTTTGCGTACTTTCATACATGCTCTAAGCTGAAAAATTCCTTTACCTAAATCATTTTACGTGGATATTTAGAATGAAGTTTCGAAGTTTGTGATTTATATTTTCTTTTTATTTACAATTTAGGTCAGAACTCACTCAGGACTCACTCACTTAGGAAAAAAGCCAATTAGATCGTTTTACTGTCACCATTATTTTTTGACATTGAAATAATGATGTTTTACTTTCGAGATTTGCTTTTCCTTGACAGTTTCAGCAAAATTATAGATATGGATTATCAATCAACCTCAATGCACATAGTTTAACTCAGTTAAAAACCTACGTTTTATTAATATAAATTTTCCAGTGCTTTGAAAACTGCTCGAGCCGTTAATATGCATATAAATATTGGAGTGAGAAAATTAACAGGAAGGTATTTTAGCGCTGCTATTTTCAGTTATTACTGTACATTCCAATGGTACATAGAATCACATGGAAAGATCTGGTGAGAATTATTGCTCAGAAATTTTTATTTCTGCCCTTATAAAGCTACTTATGGTAACTTCCTTTTGAGCAATGGCTATGAAAGTTATGCAATTTCGAGAATAATTGACGTGATAAATATACGTAATAAAACTCTAATAATAAAATCTATTGTTCTATAGGCCTACACTTACGTCTTTGATAAATGAATAGATATTGACAAGAAAAAATTTCACAATAAGTTGCAGCCGGGTGAGTATATTTTTATAATAATATTACAGGATGAATATAAGGCCATAGAATATGTTTATTACCACAATTTGTCTGGAGGACCACTTTTTTACAATCTGAAGCTTAAAACCCAAAGCCGGGAAAATATCTCGCAAAAATCACACCCATATTCCAGCACTTTTTTGGCCTAACCTACCACTCTATATAGCGTTCTATAATTCCAAAAATTATGTTCATAATTATTAGCTCTACTACTCAACACTAGTGATTATATATAAATAAGTACCTAAACTGTCGATACAATCATTTTGAATGTGCTAATTGCATATATAGTCAATGCGGGAAAAAACCTGAAACCTATTGTTTCTCTATAGTAATGATATATTAATTAGTGTTCATGTTCACATACACGTGCATACTAAATTGAGCATGGATTTCCTCCCAAAACTCACACCGAATCACTTCCATTGCATAACCATATAAATCAGTCAATTAAAAATTCCAGGTGTTTGCAAGGAAGCTGGGAAAATTGAAAATGTGTTAACCTTGACGCTACAGAGAGAAAATACATGAGGGGAATTCAAGCGAAGATTTTTACACAACTTTCAATGGAATTTGCTTGTTGTTCTCCACTTGAATTTGCTGATTTGTGAGAGAATTCTGTTGAAAAATAAAGGAGAAATGTCATGTCATGCAAAGAAAAAAATGCGGCGTATCAATATCATCTGATGAGGGTTTGATACCAAATGGGAACTTCACAGTTACACTTTAATAACATAACATATACTGCTAAAAATGCTACTTATTTATAATGCAGGTACATACGAATAGCGAGTCAGAGTATTATAGAGCTTCAACACTCTAAATTCCTCCTATTTACTGCCCCCATAAAATATGCACACGCGGAATCAAAACGGCCAAACTGGTTTTATTTAGAGGGTCTGTGACTCTGTGACTTTCGGTACCAGTTTTTTTCAACCATGAGTTGAGCAAATTTCCTAGGAAACCGCCATTTGGTCTTTCCTAATAATCATTCTGTTTTTATGTGGTCACTGGTTTAGATCAAGTTTCAAGTTATTACCAGACCCCAAGAAAAACACATACTTGTTATTTCCATTATTTGTTTGTGTTTACAACATCTTATCTTGTCTATTCTCGGAAATTATCCGCAAAAGAGGACCTATTTGTAAAGATGGAATAATTTAAATGCGACTTGTATTATTTCCATGTCATCATTTAAAAGAGCAGCCTCATTTCCCACATAAATATTTTATTCAACCATGACAATGATTATTTTACAAAAGACACAACAACTGACTTAAAGCCTGTTTCAACCTCTCCGGAATTATTTCATACAATTCCATACAATTTTCAATGATGAAGTCAACAGTCTTTGCAAAGCCAAGGAAGCGAAGTGAGTCGGATTTGAAGGCAGAAATTTAAAGTGACTGGAGCTGTACAGAACAGTAATATTGCAAAAAGTTTGCACGTCATACAATTTCTGCTTTTGGAGTGAACGAGTGAAGTTGTGAAACAACTTCGCACCTTCACGTCCGTGGTGGAACCGACCTACTAATCTCTCCTTACTACTCTGAATTCCTGGAATCTTCTCAATTTGTCAAGATTAAAATCTTGAAGCTTTCCCTCTACCTCTACAACATACTTTGTTAATATCCACGATAGCTCCACGTGCTTAATTTAAATGTCACGTATTCAATTTCCTTTTAACCTTTAACGCCTTGCTGATTTTATTTCAGATCCCCTAAAAAATTGAGTGGAAATTGAAAGTGATTTTTTTTCAAAACTGAGAAAAAAAATCCGCCTGATTTATGATTTTAATTGGCACACCTCAAATAACGACGGAAGCTCATTTGATAGCATGGTATGGTGTAACTGACCATAGCGAACGTATAGATATTCATCGGCTTTAACATCCTTTGCTCGCACATGCTCTTTAACCTATAACACTGTCAGTTGCTGTATAGACATTGCTAATTAAATTAACGACTTGCAAAAGCATAGACTCTCTTTCCTTTTTCCAGTCATAACAATGAGGAAATTCTGAAAGGAACATAAATCCAAGCTTGTTTCAATAAGTTGTTAAAGCCTTGGAGTAAGTACAAGCAGTCGACAAAACTTGAGAGTGAGGAAACAACATGGGATTTTGTTTATCACTTCACTCTCGTTGTACTATGCACGCATAAACATTCAAAGGCATGGAAAAAACCACATTAAAAAAGTCGTGGCTTTTGTATACCAATGCATTTATAATTCTTTTTTTTGCAACAAACGCACAATGCAATTAATGCTTCCGACCATCCTGCACTATATCTATACAATCCAATATATACCATCATCATGACTTTGAAAATGAGCGTCCTCGAGTTTCCTCTTTTTCTTGTGAGTATAGAATAAAAGTTACTATTTTTAAAATAATAATTATTATTATTCTCTTATCATTATATGATAGCCTTAGAATAAACCATGAATATGCCGGTAAACCCTTGTACTTCAATTTACCTTGTGAAAAAAATATCTCCCTACAATCAATTAATACCATTGTATAGGAATTAATTACACACATTCAAGTTCCCATACAATTAATATCTAAATATTGATTCACATATTGTTTATAATTACCAACTAAAAGTTTAAGGAAATTTAATTTCACTTCAAGTAAAATTTTTGCCAAGACATTGACACAGTTCAACTTATTTGCAAAAAATAATAATACCGGTTTTAAAATAGTGCACACAAAAGTTCAGTAGAAAAAATGCTATTTGTGCGCATGAAGAATACAAAACAGTATGGAGAAATCAATAGGGAAAAAATTAAAGAGCTAACTAAGCCATAATAGATGAGAACTAGAAAATTGTAAACTTACAACTCTTGGATAGAACGGGGCGTGTAGAGATGAGCAGGCTAATGAGAGGAAATTCGCAATGCAAAAAACAAGAATCAATAAAAATTTGGATTTGGTCAATCCCAAGAAAACCATTTCCTCCTCAACAATAACTGGCTCAGCACTAGGATTCACAGCTACTTGATCCTCAGTAGTAGATTTTTCCTGGGTTTTAATCGTAGTTAATGAATTATCAATGGCGATTCTATAGTAAGGTGGGCCCGGCAATGATGTTTCTTCCAGCTCTTCGTCTTCTTCAAACCCGAGATTAACTTGAGCACCCACAGAATCCACGATCCCTGTACTTGACTTCATTTCTTTTTCGGCTGGAGATAAATCCATGGCTATTTTATAAAAGATTCACTTTCGCCAAAAAAAGTCTCGCTCTACTTTTGAAAATATAAAACTTGTAAAAAAAAATCAAAAAATTCAGAGTATATTGAAAGCAATCCAAAGTTAAACTGAGCCAAATGAGCCAGAGTGAGAGAGCTTTATAGCGATTTGTTTTTTTATTCGAGCTTCCTCTTCTACCTATTTTTCTTTTCTATGTTATACAAATGTCATCTTCAGGGTTGTGATGAGTTGGGAAGAGCCGGTGGTGGGTTAAGGGATTTTTCCTTGCCGTCTCTCTCTCTCTCTCTCTCTCAAAGGGGCAAGTTGAAAAGGGTTGTGACGAGAGGAACTGTAAATACATGCTTTTATCTATTTAAGTGTGTGTAGGTACATATTAATACAAGCGAGGTTTATATTTCTGTGGAAGGTAGGGATACCCCTGCTTAAAGGTGTATGCATAAAAACCAGTTTAAAAATGCAAGCACACAATTCGCACTATACAACGGCATATAGTACTTTTACATTGAGTCATTCAATCTACTACATATATGTATTCCTTATTGATATGACTTGATTCTCTGACGTCATCACCTCAAAAACAAGCCGATACTCCTAAACTTGTTTCTTAAGCAGGTATTATTATCACGTTGATGTATGCATGAACAAATTAAAGGTATGCATGTACTCGAATTTCTCTGTAAAAAGGCGTCGCACTTCACTGAAAGTGAAGTCAGCAGAGTTTCCTGGAATCTCTTTACAGATACAAATTACCTAAAAAAATATTTCAATCTGCATGGCTTTTTCATTGGAGGGTTTATGAGTAAAAAGTGGGAAATTTTTCAATAAAAGCGATAATATTAAATTTAAAACACTACTCACAATCAGCTGTCATTTTGCCTTAGGTGGCTCAGGTTTTTAGCCGATTAATAGAAATGACGACCTTTGTGACTTAAAGCATATGCGCACGTACATTTTTAGAATAATTTTATTTGTACAAATTGATAAAGATTAAGCGCATGCATTGAATATGTTCCTTGCTTAAAAGGAGGTTTGAACATTATTTTCTTGCACCACAACGCAATAAAGCTTGACCATAGATATTTTACATGGCAACTAATTTACGTGCACGTGTTTACATTGAATTCCTTGCGTAACAACGAGTAACAACATTGACTTCCACTTGCCCTTAATCATTGTAGTGTATCGTAGTGAGAGGCAGCCATAAGTGATGAGTACAACTAATTATTGTAAAGTTATGCCATTAATTCATAAAAAGTATTTATGTTAGTCGTAACGGCGTTTCGATCAAAAATTTATTGATGTTGGAATATGTTTTGTAATCACAAGATATTTTTTGCACGAAAGAGTCCATAATATGGGATTATAAGTGTAAAAGTGTTTTATTGGTGCTGTTTCACTTGGATAATGTTAGAATGTTTTAGTCTACTATCGCGTGACACCGCACCGGTAACCTACGTATGTGCTGTTACTCTGTTACTGATGTGATTAAATGAACATATGAGTTCAAAAAATGCGTGAGTAGGATGCAGTAGTACGTGGCATATGGGTATAATTATTCCCAGTATAGTTTCATTGAGGAATGGCAACAATCCACACGAACGAATTCCGTTTCACTTCAAGGATTGTAGAAATAATGGATGTAAAAAAGAACTCCAATATTTATACAATAGGAGAAGCTATGGTGACCACAGCTGTAGATATGTGACAGTATAATGTAGTGGAGATGTTGGTAACCTGTGGCTTTGATGATATTCTGTGTGGATGATGATAACTGGCCAGATTGAAAATCGGTGCTTAATCCTTGGATACAAGGTAAGTATGTATGATTTTCAGGAGTTTTTCATTGATGACTTGGTAGTACTGAGTGCTGATACAATTATATTGCTACCGAAATTCTAGTAGACGTTTTTCCATATGTGAGAATAATAATTATTATAAATGTAAGTGTTGGAGGTGATATAACAACGATAAAATTGCTTTATTTCCAAGGTGTAAAACATCCTACCGGCCGGTCTCTCTTATATGCACATATACCTTCAGGAAGGAACTTGTTTTCACAAGCATTTTCCTCTATACATGGGTTAACCTCCATGAGTTAAGATACGGCATGGTTTTCACACACTTTAGCACTCTATAAGGATGTGTCTGGAAGAAAAAAAATACAAATATTAATAAAAACTAATAAAATATCATTCAAAAACTATGTTACTATATTCCTCCATACTAAAATGTATTTTATAATTAGTTTCGACATCAGTGGAATTGCATTATTTTGCATTTACGTTCGCAATTTCGTAATAAAATATTTGATTATTGTCATTCCTCATGATTATAATTGCTAACCAAATAGTAAATGATTTATTTGCAACAACAACAACTTTTAGAAGCTACCAAGAATTAAAAGAAAAGACGTCATAAGTAGATTATTGAAGTCAATTGAATTGTTTTGTGGGATCATCGCATCAACCAACGAGTTTGGATCGTGAAAGCGAGTTTGACAGATTTCACATTTCACACGTCAATGTATATGTGTGAGTGTGTGCGAGCTTGTCGGTGGCTGATTCATGGGGCACTGGTAAGTGTGTTTACAAGGAAAGGAGAGTAATGGTAAATTACGTCTGCGTAGAAAAAAATTCATTATTTCACACAGTCATGCAGATCTACCTGTTGACGGGAAAGATACACGCTATTTTCATTTACAGTTTAATACATAGTAGTGGCACAGACCAGTTTACTTACTTGAAGATTAGGAATCAGCTGGTAATTCTAGTTATTTATAAATAAAGTCCAAGAAGTATGAAAATTGAGTAAGAAAATTACTTTTTTTAGATTGTTGCGTTGACTGACAACCGGTTGAATGAGTGAAAAAAAATCAACCAAGTAATTATGTATGTATATGCATGTAAGTAAGTCCCTGTGAATTTAAACTTTGATCCTTGAGAATGACTTACCCGTCCCAGACAATGTGGCTCCTTAATATGTACTCACAAAAGATGGGGCTCCTGTTTTCCAATTACTTCAAATTCGCCGATGCTCAGCACTATAGGTCCCTTATTTTCATGAAGCGTTGAAGAAGGTTCGGGTCTAGCAGAATTCAATAATTTTTTCAACAATATTTGTAGGAATAAAAATTGATGCCCCCTGGTGGAACGAGACTGTAGATGATACAGATATGGATGAAAAAAATGATGAGAGAATTTGGTTTACCCTTAAAAATTGCCAATGTACAGTCAACGGCCGTGCAAGTAACGGCCGTGCAAACAACGGAACACTCGATATAGTGGCAGTAGAAAACCAACCCGTTCTCCATTTACTTCCAGCACATGACAACGGCACTCGCGCTATAGCGGCCATATAAGTTCGTGGTCCCTTGAGATGCCGTTATAACGAAGTTTGACTGTAATTCATTCGTCGAGATTGAAACGAACTTTCTAGGAAAAAGGTTTTGAGACTAAAATTAGATGAGATAAAATAATGTGAACTGAGGTCATCAACTCTAATTAACATAATTAGCTCGCTCAACTTAGATGTTAATGGGCATTACATCACAAAAAAAATCGGGATAATTCCGTTCAAAATTCAGTTGCTATTTTGCAAAGCCCTATAATTAGTACGAAGTTAAAATAAAATATTGATAGTGGGTGGGTCAACTTGTTGTATTGATTTGAATGCATACTCAAAGATTTCATGCATTCATTTTGATTCGCTTTATTGTGTTTTCAGACACGCAGACACCAGGTAAACATGAGCATTCTAATTGGGTGCTTAGGTCAAGCTTCGCCCCTTCAACTACTACCACCAATATTTGAGTGTTATTAGAGGTTAGAGGGAAGTTTTTCGAACTATTTGAATACCAATTTGTAAGTACCCTTTCCCCATATAAAAGGTTTGGAGTTGGGGTCTCACTAATAATTTAAAACTAGAATAAGTAAATTTTGGTTTTTCATGAGTTTCTTTCGCGGCAAAAATACTTTCAAGTTTATTCATAGCTTATTTTCTGGACTTGAGAGTTTGAGGCAGGAAAAAGGAAAACAAGCAAGGAGCATTTGGATTTCCTTTTTGCAAGTTCTCATCTGTATTTCATATGACAAGGAAAAGGAAGGAAAGCAACTCCGCTTCCCATTGATTTATTTAACATTGACACATATTCACTGTTTGTGTGTTGTCGTTGTCAGTTGCGTGAGCGAATACTAAGTTTACGTAAGTCATCCATGCACAAATACATACCTATTATATAGTGTTCTCAGAGAGAATCAGCCACCAGAAGAGAACCTTATGAATTGCATTCATTTTTCAAATTTACTGTCTCTTAAAAATATTTCTTTGGTTCGAATAATCTGCATGCAGGCCTAGAAATATTATGGGTGCAAATGGGTAATTATTGTGGCTTTCATGTTATTTGCATTCAGGAATAAAACCAAGAACCGCCATTATTTTTAAATGACAACTCCTTCAATGTCCATCGGATTCAACAATGTCCAATTTCAAGTTGATTGCGAGCATATGATGTATGCATTGATTTGAATTGAAATTACCAGCTGGCTTTATGGCCCTTGAAAATACCACGCAAAAAAATAATAATTAATGGAACATGTGAGATTCATAAATTCAAGTACGTATAGATACAATATGTAGTGTATTTAATTGTGTGGTGGCAATTTACAATTAAACAGTAGAAAATAATGCGTTATCCTACCTTCAGCCGTAAGCTCCCACGTTAAAATTGCTTGACAATAATGTGCTATTATCGCTGACACAGGTCATATAATTTTACATTCACTATCACTATCATGTGTTACTTATATAGTGTGTTAAGGTGAAGATGTGAAGAACAATATTTTCAAAAAAATTTCTTACCCTTAGAATAACTATACTAATACTACAGTTTCACAGCTTATAAGCTGTGTATGAAAAATTTGTTAACATTTTTAGTCTAAAAGGTTTTTCTGACATGAAGGATTTTCTAAATCGAAATATTACACATATTTGGAAATAAACCAAAACCTTTTCAAAATGATCAATGAAATAACAAGGTTGATGAGTGTTGATCATGAGAAAAACCAGACGTCTTTTTTTACTTTCAGTCTCTCTATCTCTCTCTACTTAAATACTTGACCGTGATGCGATCAGTAAAGATACTAGAACTAGACTGAAGATTACAGCGTATCGACTCTATTTATAGGATGTATTTTGTATGTATTATAATTTAATTTGACTATGTTTAGTCTTAATTTAAGTTTTACCTTCAATTTGATGATTTATAATTTAATTGTCCTTTATAACGTACAGAGAGGGAAAAAGTTACAAAATATTCCCGTCTGTGTTTATATAGATAAGTAAAGACTAGCACGGGCACATCTCATATGTGATTATTGTGCCACGCGGAAGCTATAAGTAGAGGATGCGGAGGATGACAATGCACTTGACTGTCTAGTTTCTACACTAAGTAAAGGGTTGCAAATATTGTGCAATGGCCGTGACCTTTATTTTAATAGTTACTTTATCTGTATTCTCAAAAATTCTATTTTTTGGTGCATCATTAACAGTTTAATAGTATATGCGGGCAAATCCTAAACAAGATTGGGTATGTATAAATAGACTTGTATACTTTCTTATGTACTACTTATTCTACTTTCTACCTTCTTTTTATTAGTTCTTTTTCTTATTGTTAGTTAGTTCAACGGTTGAGCCTCACCCACAGGCCCACAGATGAGAGAGGACTCCGATATGGTTGCTACCAAACATTATTCTCCTTTAAAATCTATAAAATCAGTAACCACACGGTGTGAGTTCTGAGCACTTAAATACTGACAATAATTATTGTTTCCCACTACGCATCTTAATCAAATATTGCTAATCCTTTTTGGAGTGAAATTTTTTTTGTCAGTTTGGTAACCTCAACATAAGTATGTATATGGTTTAGGCTCCGTATAAAAAACCACAGCAGTGAACCCACAGGCACGTATAACATTTTATTCGAATTGTCGTCACTTTGAAAAGGGTGAAACAAACCTTCGGTACACGATTTCCATAAAAGTCAAGTTTGTATTCTCAGTCAGTTTGATTCTAAAAGGTCATAAAATTATATGTATTTCTCTTTAGCAACAGTTCACATTAAGGCAATTTAGTTTGATAAATAATGACACTTTTAATATCAATGAATGTCTTATGTAGCACTTGGACTTGGATTGTGTTTCATTGTTAAAATAACGCGTGGGTACCGAATGAATAAATAATAGTATCCAAATTATTTGCCGTCAGCAGCGTTCAATTTTTTACCCATATCTTTTCATTTTGACATCTGAAGGTCTGATTTAAATCGTTACATAACAAGAAAAAAACTGAAGCTAACGTAAACATTGAAATAAACAAATATAAAAAAGAAAACAATAACACCTTCTTCGCCCATGTATCCTGCAAAGAATGAATTGAATAAAAAATGTTTTGTGACGTGATATACTTAATGATTATTTAATTCCAATACTATGTAATCTAATCGAAAAGAATTTAAAAATGAGCCAAAAAGATAGAATTAGATTCCCATGAATTTTGGATTTGATTCTGTTTAAAAAAAACAATAACTCAAATCACGGCCGGTTTTATTGTTCAGTCAAAAATGTTAACTTAGAACAAAGTTGAGTAGTTGTCAGCATACTATGCGCAAGTTCTACAAATCTTTTTTACTCTAACAGTAAGCAGTATAGTACGATCCTTGTATTACAAAAATAATTAGAACTAACAAATTAATATTTACAGTGTTTCAAGAAAATTTATGGATCAAGCTGGTTTCCCATTTTCTTGATTCTCCACGGTTACCGTCAAACTTTTCTGGTTCCTGTACTTGATAATGAAGGCTATTGTAAGTAATGCCTGAAATAGAGGGGAAAACGGAACAAGGATTAAATATCGATGCCTACATAGAAAAAAATTCTTACACAATTCTTACACAAAACAAATTAATTTACCACAAGAGCTTCTATTGTTAGGATGAAGTAGATGCCATCTTGAAAGCCAAAATACTCATAGAGTGTTCCACCAGCAGATGATCCAACAAAGCAACCCAGTGACATCATCGAAAACCACATTCCGCTTACAAGACCGTAAGTTGCAACGTTATCAGGGAACCCTCGTTTCCTGTTAAGAAGAATTACAAAAAATTGTACCAATTTTTGAAAATTTCAATAGTAATAATAATGGTATCATGCGATAACAAAGTTTCTTTACTTCGCATCTATTAATCCTTGAACAAAGCCAGACACGAAAGATGCTCCCAGTCCAAGTCCGAAAATAACACATCCAACGCATGTAACCCAAAGAATTCTGTACAAATGGCAACAAAATTTCCTTGTTAAGCCGTAAATGTTTTTTTTATTTTCATGTTTAAAATTTTATTTGAAAATAGATACTTACGGCGTCCAAGGTAAGAAGGTAACTGGCCCAATAATAGAAAATCCAATGAAAATGAAGATAGATCCGATCAAAGAGATAATACGTGGCTGGCCAAATTTATCACATAACCATCCCCACATAGGATTGAATAGAGCGTACATGGCTCCGTCAATGATAAACACCAATCCAGTGTATGACTCTGGCAGTTCAAACTATACATGAATAAATAAGTGAGTCAAAAAAACTGTGACAAATCCATTTTTTCTCTTCTTCAATAGACTCTTAAGACTATATCAAATTGCATGAAAATTAATTTCAAGCTTCCGTACATGATGGTTCACATGAGGTTCAAGGGTGGGTAGCAAATACCCAATGGCAGAGGCACCGGCAAAAATGCTGAAAGCTGCTAAAGTCACTGTTGGAATTGCAAGAAGTTTCATCATGCCCCTTTCCTCCTCTTTAGGCCCGTCAGAGATGGCTCCTTTCTCCGGAGCGGGTATCACCACATTTGGCATGAAGAAGCATGCGACGATACCAGCAATAAAGAGCAATGTTCCCATGACCAAAAATGGAGTGACAAATCCGCCCAGCTAAACTCATAAAAATAAGAAATATGAATGACCGCATATTCTTAATTAAGGTTATTCTCAATTGCTAATTAATCCATGGTCAAGCACTACCTCATAAAGAGCTCCACCGACAGCAGGGCCAACAATTAGTCCAAGTCCAGCGGCTGTTTCCATGTAAGACTATAAAGCAAAAAAAGTAACGTTGTGGTCAAAAGTGCCAGTAGTTTATTTCAAGAGTGAACTGAAAATAAATGGTGTCATAGAAATTTAAATGACACAAAAAAATAATCTAATTATTATTCAATAGTAATTAATTTAAGGTCCAATTTTTTAAACCACGCAAAACTCTCCCAATTAATTACGGAACAATTAACATAAAAGATAAATGATTTGGCAATACCAATATCTTTATTGCTATGTACAACATGTATTTTTTCTAGTCTAAAAATATACACGTTTGGACTTACAATAGCCTTCGCAACAGACAGGGGAAACTCGTTTGCAATGATGGCAAAAGAAGCTGTGACAAAGCCGGCGTTCCCATTAGCTTGTATAATCCGAACGATGAAAGACATTATAATGAACGAGTTAGCCCCTTCAAGATGATCTAGAAAACTGTACAAATATTTCATGTTATTTCCTCCCAACGATATTTATATCTATTAAATTATTTTTTAGCCCAGCATTATTTTCTAGCTCAATTACCCAAATACGATGGAGGATATTGCCATAACTAAAATTCCAACTGTGGCCATCCTTTTGGGTCCGATCTTCGCGAGCTAATTTGAAAAAAACAAACACGTCGTATAGTAACTATTAATTTACACATACCACTACCAATACAATAATACAAATTTTAGGAAACAATTGAGTTTGCCGGATAACTTACCAAAGAACCATACACTAAAGACATAATGAAGACTGTGAGCTGGAAAATCCCGAAGACAAATCCTGCAGCAACATGGGAAGCTCCCTTGGCTATGGCCTGTAATAATAAAATAGAAAATTATTACACTTTCGCAAAATCAACTCCCTTACATCTCACTCATGTGGCCCACAAAAGTCATAAAAATCTAAAACAATAGTATTTAAAGGTCTCACTTAATCAATAAAGCTAAAATTACTTAAAAGCATATTTTCTTTACATTACACAGTACAAAAGTGACTGCACTCAAAAATCTCACCACTTTAGGATAAAATGGGGCATGGAGAGAAGAGCAAGCCAAAGAGAAAAAGTTGCTCAAAGCCATTCCCATAATAATAAAGAATTGTCTTTTTGTCATCCCAAGGAGGAAAACAGTCTCATTCCCTCCTTCCGGAGTAACCTCTGAACTAACAGGAGGACTGATAGCCCCCAGACCATTATTTTTGCTATTCAAATCCGAATTCGGGTATGAAGAAATCGGCCGATAAGTTGGAGGTGACTCCTCCGGTAAAAACCCCGGATTGACATGACCTTGCTGCCCCAAAGATCCGGAGCTAGCTTTATTATTGGCCTCGTTCTGAAAATATGATACTTGATTTGGCCTCGGTGCCATGATATATCGATGGAAATGAACAATCAAAATCGATCCCAAAAGAAGACACTCAACTATTACAAGGTATAGTATGTATACTTTCCACAAAATGAACCACCACTATAAAAGGTACATAGAAGCCACGACTTAATGAAGGAGCAAAGGCTGTATCTGCAGGACACAGGACTACTCCACTCTCGCAGTGCAAATACCCACTGACTTGGATTTGCCAAAATACATGGAGTTTCTATTTCTTTTCCTTTGGGTTTTTTTCTCTAGAATCACTCCCAAAACCAAATGACAAAAAGCCACCACGAGGGCTACAAATGCTCAATTCCTTGAAGTAGGAGGCTTAGGTGATGAATAAAAATATCCAGCAGGTACATCTTTTGATATGGTTAAGCTATATGCACCGGCATATACCTTCAATGGTTTGTCCCTATATTAAATAACAAAACAAGGAACATAGAATCAACTTGCTTTTCTTTGCCGTTATGTTTTTTGAATCAGTATGTGGTAGCATAATATACATACAATGGTAGAGTCATGAGGAAAAAAATTTTAAATCACGCTTTACGTAATTTTTTACGTAACTAACGGCTGCTCAAGTCGAGTCACTTTCGCTTACATTTTGTCTATGTAGAATCATAGTGAGGGAAGTTTCCAGATGATCGAACAAAAAATGTTGTATGGACGAAAATCGAATAATAACAATTACACAATGGTATTGTTGTCTCTTTCTAAATTTTTTGTCCACTGCTGTTACGAACTCCTTTTTAAAACCTTGTCCTTCATCAGCAGAGACTGAAACTTAATCATGAACTTATTAAGACTGGTCCTGGGTGTCAATGGGATTGAAAGCATCCTGTTCTTGCCCATATTTTGCCGCGTTATTGATCCCATTCATGTAATAAAACAAAGCCCTGATTTTTCTCGAGCTCCTACGAATAAATAATTGCGAGAGAATATCTTTCCATAATAATCATCCATAATTTAGGTATAACTATAACTATAGAACAAAAATTAAAGCTCGTAATCAGAAGAAGCGCTAACAATGGTGCAAAAATCCAACCACCTGTATATGTTGTATAGTTAACGCTGCTCCATGTAGATACTAAACCTAATAATAATTTATACCTGCGTTACAGCTTGCACCACCCCAAAAAATCCAAAGGAACAAGCAATAATTTTTCTCTCATCGAAACTCATCTCGTATATACAATAATGAAAAAATTCCAATAGCCACGAAAATTGATGTTGAACATAATAATTTTTTGGTAGGTGGATTTTTGATTTTTGCCAGATGCAGACGGTGTTCCCATCATCACAAATCCAGTTTTTATGAACGCTTTTATACACAAAACCACACAACCAGTCATTTCTAAAAGGAATGCAACTTACAAACTTTGTATTCCGATCTTGTTCAAAGACAATATGTATGGAAGTAAACAATTTGCTGTCATTCATTAGCGTCTATAATTTACTATAATGGTTCGGTTCCAAATGAGAGGAACACTCCCACGGACAAACTTCTACAATCATTTCCATCATTTCCACCTTAGCTTCAACTGGCCAAGTGAGTTTTAGTTGTGTAGGAAAAAGAATGAGGTACATTTTCCTAAGGAAGCTAATACTATGTGGGACAAAAACACCCAAAATATTTTTTTAGTTAGGCTGGAACCTACAATGTGACTTTTGGTTTGGTATTGCACAGCTGGAAGCTATGGAAGCTACAACGAATCATCATGTGAATGGAGCATGGAAACTTTTGTCCAGATTAATACAATTGCGGAGTCAGAATTTTGTCTTAGACCGAGAATAAGCTACAGAATAAAGTTCTATTGATTAGTACACGGCTTTATATTGTATAGCCTTGGTCAATTGACTTTTGGTTGTTGAAATTTGCAATAAAAATAATTAAACTTTGAAATTACTCAAGGGACATGATTTGTGAAGCTATATGGAACCGATTTTGCTAAAACTTTTCCTCTTACAGAAATTGAAAGTTATTAAAAATATCTTCCTCAAGGTCAGGCTCTATAGGAGGGAATGAAGCTGTGATATTCCCGTACTAAATATATCAAACAATTTGCATACATTGTGTGACTAATACTTGCATAATCTGTGAATTTATTTTGTGAAAAACCTTTGTGGTTTCTCTGTGCCCTATGATGGGTATCTATCAGAAATCGAATGCACGATGTCAGAACACGTGTATACTTTTTAATTAAGTTCGAGAAAAATCTGAGCTTCTCAAAATTAAGGAAATACATATAGTACAGATCCCAAAAAATTATCGTACATAAGCTCATGACCATAGGACCAATTAATGGAAAAGCAATATTTTTTGACTCAAGTCAAATTTTAAATTAATATTTGCAGTTTGCAGAAAGAAATTAATGTGTGAGCTTCGTTCAAGGTCGCCCTAGTTTGAGGACAAGTAACTTCTTACCATATAAGCGGAATATTGCATAGGTTTGAACACTTGTTAAGTGCAAAAAACCAACTAATGCTTACTGGATTCCAAGTTACATGAGGAAAAGTGCAGTCACGTATTTTTATTATTAATGACGCAAGTGTGTAACACACATGTGCCTAGTTCTGCACACTAATATAGACCCTACCGCACTTTATGCCAAGGTAGGCGGACAAGATAAAATGTAATTAATCTGTCCACACTCAAGTTCGATTAGCTATGGAAACCGGCACTGTGAAATTGCTTTCTGTCTTACTATTGCTTTCTTTGAGTTTTTTCTCTTAAATAGTTGAATGTAAAAATTTATCTAGTAAAAACCTCATCCTATTGTTAAACTTATGAATAGAGACAAATTGCCGGTTGTACGTAAATCTTATAAAATGCATTTTGTACCTGTAATTCATTGCTTGAACTTCCTGAACAGATTTTCATCGAAAATACAGCAATTTTTTAACGTAGCCAATCATTTAAGTATTTTTATTAGGCTTGTCTAAATTCTTACTCTATCTACACTCTACACTCACCGCCTATCGATTTATGCATTCAAAAGAACCCCCGATTTTACACGATGTTAAGAAGTTCTTAGCATCATATCAAACGTATTTTGAATTCTCAAGCATTATTATTTGCTTTTTTGCTTACTTGAGAACCTTCACGACATCTGTATAAAATGTTTCGGTGTATATATTCACAACTTTTTGTTAATTTTTGTGAAAAAACAAGAAATCTGTGTAGCTCCAAAAAATTGAGCTGTTAACCAAGTAAAATAATAAATTTTACATAAATCATTCCAACATCGTCAAAAATGAAGCTCTGCTTAAGCTTCGTCCTTAAAACGAGAAGAGAAAAAGCCCCGTTCAACAAATTCAAGAAGTAAAATCCTGGAGTGTATTCAATTTTGCAGTGTCATATCAATCCTTTTCTTATTCATGCTTCTGGACCTAGAACACTCGAGAATGAAGTTATGCAATCGAAAAAGCGGAGAAAAAATAGAACCCTCATCGTATCAGCATAATAATAGCAAAAAAGCTTCAAGCCGATCCTTCTTCCCATTCCGATTACATAACATCCTCCTGGAAAAAAATATCGTACATTTTCAAAACACCTCAACAAAAAAAACCACTGTAATAATATTATTTTCAAAGAAAAAATCCAAGACAAAGGATATTGCATAATCGTATAATACATTCAGAAATATTATTATACCGAGTTTAATCAAGATTTGAAAAGAAGCTTCTAACAATAAAGTATACGTGTACAACTGCCCCGTAAATCGAGTTAGAAACATAACTCGACTTCTTCTAATCTCCTATTCTTCAAGGTCGTTCTCACATTTCCACATATATACATACTTATACACACAAACAAAAACATAAGCTTCACTGAAGTAATTTGTAATCAAATGAGGAAACAACCGCACACGCACACTACATGCATTCATATTTTTTGACATTAGTGTAAATCTATCTATATGTATTCTCCTGTAATGACTATAATAAATCCTAATGTAATTGTATATAATTGCCTGAGTCCAAAAGGGCAAGACTAATCAGCGAGAAAATATTTCACGAAATTCTTATAATCTCCATTCGCAATCATAGTCTGCTATTTTCCGCAACTTACAAATAAACGGATTGTAATTTGAGAATTCTCACGCGTCTCTAGAAGTATGATTAATTTGAACAAAAATGAATGCACAAAAAAGCAACCCATTCATAGTTTTTCCAATATTAACACATAAATGCTAACATTGAAAAGCTACACATACCTCTACCTAAGTTCAAGTTGCCATACAGGCCTGCAAACCCACAGGGCAAAAACTGAAAACTTTGAGACGGTGAAGTTTAATCGCTCTACAGCAAAAAATTTGTAGGAAATAGAGGTTAATCCTAATCATTAATTCCACTGCTAACCACCATCCAAAAGATACAAGAACGTAAAAAAATCTCTATTTAAGGTAAAATAATACAAGTTTTTAAATTCCAATTGCTATAAATAGTCATGCAGAGGAGTTTAACAGATTAAAACCAGAATAATTCAACTTTATCAAATGAAACAATGTATCTACTTATTGTTTGTTGAGTAATGTGCAGCAAAAACATTGTTTATATGCAAAGTGAATCAATGCCGGTATCAAAGATCACTTTGTCATTCTTCAGTTTAAGTACACCGTCACCGTAGAAGTGCAGATATTTAATGCAATTATTTGCAAGTACTTGTAACACACAGCTCCAGGATTTAATTCATATACATAAATCCATGTACATATGTCAGTATTCATTAGCTGTAGTGCTAATTATCACCAATAAACACTACAAGAGCTCCGTTTCTGCTGACTAAGGCTGACCTTGAGCTTGGCCTCAATACTATGAATGACTACATCAAAAGTCCACAAAAATTATTGCTTCTGGCTAATTTCAGTAACAAAAACATACATATTTACTTAATATGTACTAAAGTATATACACAAATGTACACACATGTTACATTTCACATCGGCCAATATACATTTCTTCTAACAACCCCACCAACACAAATAATTAACATTTATGTCAGCTCTCATCATAATCATAAGCTACGATCACCGAGAGCGTAACGAGTATAACTGTCATGCTGATCCTTGGCTTTATGATTCTCCACCAAATTTGTCATTTTTTTCCCTGAAGCCCACAATCCTAATAACCCATTCAAACCAATTTATTAACCCTTCCTAGTTTTTTCTACCCTCAGTTTTTTCATTGACATATCAAACTTATTGCACTTTGATCTATCAGTTTATTCATGGAACACATCCCATCATTTATTATCAATGCTTGTTGCTTCTCACTCACAGTAGCATCGAAAGTCAGCCTGCAATTTATAAAAACTCCGGCGAAGGTTAGCGTGTCAAATAGAGAGCTCTTCATTTCTTGCTTAACATTGTATCTGTATTTACTCTGTATTTACCTAAACATAAAATACATATAGGCCTACACGTGGCAACAGTCGAAACCATTCATACATGACACTTGTTGTAACCTTAAAAATAGCATTTGTATATACTTTACTGTTAGTTCCTGTAATAATCATAAAATCCTTTATTAGCACAAGCCATTTTAACAGCCACCATAATTAACATGCTCATTACTTTGACAATGAATTGTGTTTACTATTTTGTTTGTTTGTTTTATATGTTTACCTTTTTTGGATAAAAAGGCGCCTGGAGTGAAACACATGCCAGCGAGAGGAAATTCGCTAAACAACACAAGATCTGGACTTTCCACTGTTCCGCGGTATAACCCGAACCCGAGCTCCTTAATTTCGGAGGTTTATTATCCGCAATTCCATCAAAACTTGTTCTTTTACTGGGTACAATTTTCGGCCCCGGTCGACTAGAATCATCTTCATCTTCATGATGAACATTGAGCAATGAATCACTTTCACCAGTAATATGAGCACTTTCAGGCTCAGCTAATTTTGCTTTACCTTTAGTAATAAAGCCTAAACTTGGTTCGTCATCATTACGTATTCCCATGTTTACTTATTTTTTTTTGTTTACTAAAATCCTTATGTAAATAAATTTTTATATCACTGGGTTTTTATCACATCTAATTCCTTTATTTACTATTGACTATATTATCACTCACCGGCGAGACCCCCGTACTTTAAAAAAATTATGCCAATTTATAATTTAATTTTTTATCTCCCTGGACAAAACCTCATACGATCTTGTATTTAATAAATGTCTTCTTATACAACATTTGTTGACACAAAAAGTTTATCTGAAAAATTGGGTTTACAACTCCCGACTTAACGGTGATTTTTTTGAATCAACAAACAACTTTAATTTGAACACATTGAGCTCAACCACTCAGATTGCACTTGCAATTTAAAAATAAGTACACTTTGCTGTTTGAACAGAATCCCTGATTTGAAGGAGTTAGTATCAGTATGAGTTGCATAAATAAATTAAATGAATAAATATTTGTTAAGTCTTGATATAGAAGGATGGCTTGGATTGAGTATTTCTATTGAAATTGCTGACCTTAAATTTTATTTACTTTTTGTATAAGAGTTAAATGGGTTGCCGGTCAAATGTGTCTGACTGAGGATGGCAGGAGGAGTGGCAAAATTAATACATACATAAAAATTGGAATGAGCTCAATTCCAATGAGTTTTCGCATTCACTCAATTCACTGAGTTTAAAATTAGGAAAGGTTCAAATATTCGCTGGATTTTTTGCTACGAGGTCTCCCGAGTGAGGTTATTTGCATGTTCGTAAATGTGGAAGCTTCGTGGCATTTATTTACAACAACTGGCAAGCGTGATATACAGAGCTACATATGTGTGCGTATGTATAGAAAAAAGTCTAGCGATTCTTCCGCTCCAGTTCGAATATGTGTTTACAAGCACTCGGAATTCCTCGGAACTGAACTGGCACACTTGTGTATATAGACAGGCTAGTGAACCCCAAAAACCACACGCTGAGCACATGCAGTTTAATCAATTTTTAGTGGAATTTCTTCCAAGTATGAAGAAGGCAAAAGCAAGGATGTATTGCCAAAATTTTAAAACCCTGATTTTGTTAAAGCGAATCGTTCTATAGAATAAACAATTCACTTTATAGTCGATGAGACTAAAAGTTTCTACGACACAACTGAAATTTTGGCTGATGTAATTGAAATTCTGAACGTTACAACATTACGAGGGAATAAATTTTGGCTGATGCACAACTGTTTGAGTACGAAAATATTTGTTGTAAAGAATTCTTGGGAGTTCTTATCTCTTATCTGAATCTGACGGAATGGAATCACACGTTGCTAATGGAATCTTAAAGAGCAATGAACAAACTGGGCTCACAAAAGTTTTACGATGAAGAGGAGTCCGGAAAAAGAAGGAAGAAATTAAATGCAAATATATTAAAAAATATTTTATGCCTGTCAAAGTCAAGTCCATGGGAATTAGCACTTAAAAGCTCCCATGTAAGGACGTTCAATCCTATGTTTTATGCAGTAGTTGAACAGCTGAAAATTGAATGTTTGAATTATATGCCACATCATGTCCACCAGCAAGTTTTTATTTGCATTTTGCAATATATATTTTTCTCTAGAACCTTGGAGATTATATAGTGTAGATTTAAGAAGCTTTTAGAACTGGGATGATTTTAATAGGCTATAATTTACGAATATGGAAGTACATAATAAATTATAATGACAGTGGAGCGAATTAATTTTGATGATTCATTTTCTACAATGAGAAACTATATGGTGTGTTAGGTGAGTATTATTGTAAGTACACACTATGTGTTGTAGCCATGCTGTATGAATTTTAATGAGAGAATTTGATGCGGATGAAACCCATTTAAATAAAAATTTGCAGGATTTTTCCACGCAATTTCCTTCCCTAATATGTATTATTGCGTGAAGTTGGTTCAAAATTAAAGCTTATACCCGACTGAACTCTCACGGATTTGAGTATGCATCGCAATATCATGGGACAAAATTGTAGAAGTATAGAGAAGTAGTTAATTTCTTTGTGAGAAAGTTTGTGATTTGAACATGTGTATGTTTTACGATGGCGCTGAACAAATATTGGTTATTAAATTAATATGAGAATTTATAACAAATTATTTCCTGAAACCGACAAGGAAAAAATGTTAGAGATTTGTTGAAATAATGATATACCTTTTGAGGGAAGAACGGCCCTTGGAGAGAAACACCGGAAAGGGACAAAAAATTTGATGTACAGCAAATAGCTAATACTACCCATTGTTTTGTGGTGAATCCGCACTGAGTCACTTTGATTTGCTCACAGCCAGAATTATTATTACAATCTTCCTTGGTTTTAGTCTCGTTCAAAAGCAAGTGGTTTTCAGGCTTTCCACAACTTATATTTTGGGGATTTTTCAAAAAATTATCCGGCTCCATTTTTGAACAATGATAATTTTATTCATGAAATTCCAAATTAAATGACTGGTTGCTAAATATTTTTTGCGCTTGGGATTGGAAATACTGGATAGTGTTGTAAGTATTTATGACAAATGAAGGCTTTTCCGTAAATGATTTACCTGTTGAATAGGTTCAGATAATTAGGCCTCTCCTTCCTGATTGCAGAATGTGCAATTTCTTTTGCAATATCACTTTACATATTATTTAGCAGCTGATTATGAGCTATAACGAAAGGGTTGAAATCAGTTTGATTAAATTTAGATGTCCGGTTATCAAATGTATGGCCGTCATTTAGGTCACCTAATGGCCTTAAGAGTGTAGATTGGATAATTTTATGTGAAGATATTTACATGTTAAAGTGGAATTTGGCAAATGTTTATATTGTAAAATGTCCCCATCCAGTAAGGTTATTATTGAATGTTTAAAGCGAGTAAGTACGTAGGAAAAAAAGGGGTATAGCTTGGTCATAAATAGATATGTAGAGGCTGTAGGTTACATGAAAATGTATTTTTATAGGGAATCGGGTAAGGTCATGATGGAATGTGATGAAATTATTTTAACAGAATTCACGGTGAGCTTAGTAGTATTTGACATTCTCATTTTGCACATTGTATGTATATATATGTATTAACGGTTTTTGTTCACCGTTCAGCAATCTAATTGCTGTTTGAAGCAATGAGACAACACGTGCTTTAGTGTTTACTACAGCATGACCATTTGCAATCTTGGGAAGATAAATGCAAAAACAATCTTTCCTTGAATCCTTGACTGCAATGTGTGTTAAAGTGCGTTTGAAGATGTTATAAGTTTTGTGGGGTATTTACACATGCTACTTCCTTTAATTGCAACTTTGAGGAAGGGTGCGAGTAGACCCATAACAATTTAAATTTTAAAGAGGGGTAAAATTACAATTACAACAGCCAAAAGCTTTCAAGTTGGCTAAAATCAAATTAGAATTATGGAAAATGCAATCTTTTTGGGGTCCAAATAATTGACCTGCAAAAATAGCATTTGATGCAATTTTGATCAAGTACTATACGCTCTTATTTTGACGAATTTCCTTTTTTAAATCAGGATTTATGATAATAGTATAATGAACTGC
>JAQFXU010000591.1:0-46732 GCA_034693705.1 Spatulosminthurus flaviceps | reverse complement strand
AAAATTAGCCTCAAAATTTTGGTCTCTTCTTCTAAATATTATTTTTTTCTTCAAAGAAAAAATCGATATTTTGAAGAAAAAAATAATATTTAGAAGAAGAGACCAAAATTTTGAGGCTAATTTTCGGAATTTCAAAATTTGCTCAAAACCTGACCTGGGGAATTAAAAAAGCTATAGAATGGTGAAAGTTTCGTCAAAATTGGTCAACTAGCTTTTGAGTAATTTTGTTTTATCCGAATACACCTGAAATCCACGAAAAACCCCCATAACTTCCGTACTATGCAAATGGCCGTCCTGCTACCACCACCAAAATGTATGTCTTTTCCAGTAGAACATACCCAAAACCGATTTTACTCTCTGCCAGAAAAAAAGGTTTTTGGCATTGCTATTTGAGGAAAAGTAACCCTGAGTAATATTTAACCCAATATTGATTATTGACATTTGAACCTAATCACATCAGTTCAGGAAGTTTTTGTTTTGCTTTGGAACATTACGTTAAACAAAAAATTATCTATGTTGATGCTTTTCTTACTATCTTACCAAGCACCACAGTTTCCAACTTTCCAAGTAAGCACGCCGAATAGATTACTAACATCCAGGTCAATGTATGTGGATAATGATGAGAAGCTAAAGGTGCCCGAACGCCCTAAGTGTGATTTGTATTACAGTTTAACCATTCGAATGCTTTGAATTTTGAATTTAATGGGGATTTTTCCTCTCTACATACATATTACAAGTAATAATTCATTGTAATATTATTTGTTACAATATTATTGAACTCTGCTAATTTTTGAAAGCCTGAAGATATCTAAAGATTAACTGCATATTAAAACAATAATATGTTTACAATCACTCAGCATTAATCGATATATATGTATATATCAATATATCATCGAGTAAAGTCCAAAAGGCGCTATATACAGAAATCGCTTATACGGGATTTAGCATGTACTACCATGCTTAAGCGATTTCTGCACATAGCGCCTTTTGGACTTTACCCGACGGTATTGACTACATAAAACGACTAATCATTATAAATACATGATCCATGCATGCGTGAGTGCTAGAACAAAGGTAAACGTTTATCACTAATAATTGTAAGGCAATAACCTGTGTTTTTTTAAAATTATTAATGCAAATCTGGCAAACTATATAAATACACAATCAAATAAATTTTTAAAAGGCATCATTTCCCTCTCGAGTACTATTGTATATGTGTCGTAATGTTTCTGGCATCCGCCCACCCCGGAGAATGATGAACCATATATAAGTAAAGGAATACAAAAAGCTAGTATGTGTTAGTTAGGTGCTCTTCCATCTAATCCATTTAGACGCGTAAAAGGGACTTGATAATTTCTTTTGTTAATGAAGACTAGAGATCAGAACAACATTCAATTATAATTAAGTGTCATATCTCATATAGCTTCTTACTAAATACTCTTGAACCATGAAATATTTTCAGTTTTCACTACGAACCTTCCTAATTTTCTGTATTTTGGTTCACGTGTCTTTTGCCAGCAAGATACTTTTCTTCATTGGACTCGGAACCCACAGTCATCGGGTTGCTATGCAACCCTTAGCATCCAAACTTGCTGATCGTGGTCACGAGATATCTTTCCTATCGACAATCAAACCAGAAAAATTGAATCCAAAAATCAAGGAAGTGAAATTAAGATCAGCTTATGAAACTCTCAAGACCCATAACTGTGACGTGATGGACTACATTTTGGAAAGACGAATCAACGACAAATACTATGATTATCTCTTTGAAGGGACAAATCTGTGGGATCTTTTTTTCACTCAATACGATGCCTTCCTAAATAATAAGGAGTTTCAGAAGTTTATAGGGGATTCTCAATTTGATCTTATTATAACTGATTACAATATAAAAGAAGTGGCTCACGTCATGGGACATGTGATGGGAGCAAAAGTAATTTGGTTTTATACTGCGGGAGCTCCGTTCCAGTTGGATTTTGAGTTATTAGCACTTCCCATCGAGTCTTCGTGGCTCCCTGACTTAACATTAGGAAGTGCTTATTTCTGGATTCCAAATCATTTTGTTTATGCCTTTAATTCCCTTTCCTGGTATTTATCCTTCTATTGGTACTTCCTACCGAAAGTGAACCAACTGGTTGAAAATAGTCTGGGTAAGGGAATTCCATCGATGGATGAACTCTATCCGAATGTAGATCTTGTTTTCCTCAATGAGCATTTTTCTTACGGCTACCCAAGATCATTACCTCCATTCCTTATCACTGTAGGGGGGATGCACTGCAAGGACTCTACCTCTACTTTGGAGCAGGTGACAATAATGAAATGTTTTTATTGCAATTCTGCACAGAATTAAAATCATATAATTATAATTTACCATGCAAATTCAAACGATGATTTGCAAGTGATTTTTTTTCCACAGCTGAAATCAGCTCCAGCACAGAAAATCCTCGAGTTTATTTCACCGTATGAAGAATTTGTTTATATTAGCCTGGGAAGTTTCATAAACACGGAGAAACTTCCGAAGAAATTTCAAGATATCCTTTTTGGAACGCTAGCAAAATTAGACAGGACGGCATTTCTTTTGAAATGGCAAGGAGCCATCCCTGAAATTTTGTCTTCAAATGTACTTGCGATGGAATGGTTTCCACAGCAGGAGCTCTTGGGTAAAAATTACGAAATTAATTCTCTGAACAATCATAATCAGTACATTTCCTACTTTGTTTGAATATTGTTAACAATAGGTCACTCAAAATGCAGAGGCTTTGTGACGCAAGGTGGTGCAATGAGCTTTCAACAGGCTGTTCATTACGAAGTCCCTTTAATAATTATTCCAGCTTGGTGGGACCAATCCAACATAGGACGAAGAAGTGCCGAATTGGGGATAGGTGTACATTTAGAATTTCCTGAAGTTACCCAAGAATCATTGTCCCAGGCTCTGAATCAAATTTTGCGAAACAAAACGTATGCTTCGGGTGTTTTTGATATATGTACATACAAAAGCATCTGCAATTTTAAAATGAACCCATTTGTTAAACTCCTCATCTTTTTTACTTCAGGTATTGCCAAAATATGCGAACCATTTCGGCCAGAAGTAAAGACAGGCCGATGGAAGCTGAAGAAACGGCGGTTTGGTGGACAGAATATGTTCTCCAACATAACACATCGCATTTGAAATCTCCAGCGATGAAGCAAAGATGGTGGCAACGACGTTTGTTAGACTTTTGGTTTGCAATGTGTATTTTACTAACTACAGTTTCCTTCATTTCGGCCAAAATACTCCTCGTATTTTTTAACGGATTTTTCAAACGATATGTTAGCATTAAAAAATAAATTAACCTTTTTTCACGCATGAGATTAGCTCAGCAAGTTTTTTCTCTAATCTACATACTACATGCCTCTCTTCCTCTTCATGTGACTTCGGAATCAAGTATCAAAAACACTTGCACTTCACACAAGATAAGATAACCAAACCGAGTTGTAATTCCAAATTGAATGAACTCTATCATTTTGCCGGTCATTTTATAAAAGAAATTGGCTGAGTTAGCCTACTAAATAATATTTTTGTATATAAATGCATTTAAATTTGCTGAAAAAAATTATTAACGTCTATTTTCATCAATTCCAAGTTGTACAATGAGGGCTCTCCGGTGTATCCTCTATTTACTTCCTCTACTAACATGTATTTCCCAGGATGCAGACGCTGCCCGGATATTATTTTTCCTCGGTATTGGAAGCCCAAGTCATCGAGTGGCAATGCAGCCTTTAGCGACAAAACTAGCTGAAATAGGACATCAAGTGACTGTCCTTTCACACATTAAGCCATCTGTTCCAAACCCCAACATCACGGAATTTTTCCCAGAATCTGCAAGCAAACTCTTATCCTCAACTGTTAGTGACATTAGTGTGGATGCGATCCAAGGACGTCTGAAGCAAAAATACTACGATCCATTTCTAATCAAACAAAATGTTTGGGATTATTCTATGAGGGGACAGGAAGCAACGGTCCTTAATCCGGAATTCAAAACCTGGCTGGACAATAATGAATTTGACTTAATCATCTACGACAGTCCTCTGAGAGAAATTGCACTTGGAATTGGCTACAAAAAGAAGGCAAAAGTAATTGCATTTGTAACGATGGCAACGCATCCAATGGCTGATTTCGATTTGCTAGGGCTTCCTATTGAGTCATCCTGGCTCCCGGATTATACCATGGGAAGCGAGTACCCATACATACCACATCATTTTACCTACGCGTACAATACAATCTCCTGGTACATTTCCTACAAATGGAATTACATCCCACGAATTGACGCTGCTCTTAAGCAATTATTCCAAGAGGATTTACCATCCACTGACGAGCTCATGAGAAAAATTGATTTGGTCTTTGCAAATGAACATTTTTCATCCTCCTTCCCAAGGTCTTTGCCACCTTTCGTCATACCAATTGGTGGCTTGCATTGCCAAGATTCTAAAGGAATATTACCAGAGGTACAAATAATTTTTACCTGTTTTCGTCCAAGGGTTTCCATTTCTTCTATAAATATTGGTAAATATCCTTCTATAAATTTTTTATTCTCGTTTTTTCTATTAGGAAATTGAAAAGTTTTTGAAGACTAAAGAGCGATTTGTGTTCCTAAGCTTCGGAAGTGCCATCAAAGTTTCCGCACTTCCTAAGGAAACACAGAAGATGCTTTTTGAGGCGGTAGAGTCCATTGAGGATACAAACTTTCTTTGGAAATGGGAAGGGGAAATACCTAACAATTTACCTAAGAATGTCTTTGCTCTAAACTGGTTCCCTCAACAAGATGTACTGGGTATGAAAAAGATTGGATGAAAATTTTACCCTATTGGAGTTAATTTTATATAATGCCACTCTGGCTGAATAGGTGCATTTTTAAATCAAGCTCTATTCTTTTTCTGATTCACGCAGCGCATCCTAAGATCCGAGGGTTTCTGACGCAAGGTGGAGTGATGAGTTTTCAACAAGCGACCTATCATGGAGTTCCGCTTATTGTGGTTCCAATTTGGTCGGATCAAAACTACGTTGCGCATAGTGCTCTTTTCCAAGGCACAGGCACTTACTTGGAACTTTCTGAAATCAATAGGGAAACACTCAGGGGAGCGCTTAGGAAAATACTGGACAATAAAAGGTTGGAATATGCATAGCTGTAATAACCATTTGTTAAGATTTATTGGACGACTTTGCATGTTTACGTGAAATTTCGTAAGTGTTGTAAGTAATTTAACAACGCACTAAATTGTTCCAGCTATTTCAAAACTGCTAAAGACGTTTCAAGGCGTTTCAAGGACAGACCAATGTCACCAATTGACACGGCCGTTTGGTGGACGGAGTACGTATTGCGACATGACACTGCTCATTTAAGATCACCTGGGATCCAACAATATTGGTGGCAGAGGCGGTTGTTGGACTTTTGGATTGTTGTTTTCGTGGTTTTGTTGACTGGATTATTTGCAATGCTGAAAATATGTTTGTTTTTCACTCATCTATTCAAAAAACTGGTTTTCCAAGACAAGTTGAAAACCGCTTAGAACATTTCATGCAGTGTAACCACAGCAATGCTTCAATACAATAGTTATTGCAATAACCAAAACATAATAAGCAGAGACAGCGTCAGAAATGAAAAAATACAATCTTTCAAGCTTCTTCCTCCCAAGAGTCCAAGTGAAATACAGCCAAGCCCTTGTTAGGCTACAATTATTATTCCTCCTAAGAGTGTGGGTCCAAATTGTTTATGTGGCCAAATAAATGTGCACTTCAGACCTGCTCTTTTTTCGCTGTATCATATACATAGCTGATTTTTCATATTCTCATCTCATTACCTGGAGTGTACGCTGTGCTGCAGTCAAATATAATTACCATGGAAATTTTATTTAACCATATGCATCATATTACTTCTTTTGTGAGCATATTTTATCGTCGGTCATGTGTTAAATAAAATCTGTGTAATTTACTTTTTTTTGTCTAAAATTCACGCACTTAAATTGCTCTACTCTCACGAAACGAAGATAGAACACGTATTCATCATCCCACTGCACCGTATATAATTCTTTTTATTAATATGTGTTCCAATGCAGCGTGACCAATTTTGACCCACGATAATTTTTTGTCTTCTAAATATTATTATTATGGATTATTTTTCCTAACAAAAGTCGAAAAATGTGGAAAATGTGTTCAAAATTCCCAAGCATACTTTATTTTAGAAATTTGTCTGATATGGCAAAACCTATAGTGAAGCATAGTGATCAGTTGCAAAATTATAAAGACCGAGCATGTGTCATTATACAATAACCTGAGAACGAGAACAAACGTTCAGAACTTGTGTATTGTATTAAAATCTGGCGGTACGGAACTTTTTGGTCCACTGAATTTTTACAAAAATTGAAAACAAGTTGCTCAGCAAAGTTTCTATGGATATATTTTTATTTCACTGTGATCGAAGTTTAAAACTGTGCATATTTTTGCTAGTAACTATTGTGCGGATTAAAGGACCCTTTGACATTGTAATCACATATAAAGAACCATGAAAGAAATGACTGCATGTGCTATGACTTTCATGTCGTGCAGCATGAGAAAAAGAGACTTCCTTATATTATTATGAACACATTCAAATTCCGTGCAATGCAATTAAACAAGCATTTAACTTACTTTGAGGATTTGCGACGAAAATTAAGACATTTTATCTATTTTTTTGTCAATGTGTGAGAAAAACACTATTACTTGGTCAACTTTCTCATGGTCCCTCCTCAGCACTGAATGGGGGAGGGGTGGATAATAAATATTTTTTCACCATAGGAAAAACCTGGTCCATATACTAAACGTCATAGTAATAATAATAAAGGCTTCAGGATTTTATCACTTCTAATGAATAAGAAACGCAGTTTTTATGCAAAGTGTGAATTCCCCTAATTGTCCTGTGAATCTGACTCTGAGTGAGGACGGAATCATGTTTAATGATGGAAAAACCGACGCCTTCAAATATTGCCCCGAATCATACAATTATTATTTTAATTGCAATGTGAACATAGTTTACTCCTTCAAGTTTGTGATCAACTCATTCAATCTTTTCCATTGCTCCGAGTTACAGCTCAATCGATCTGGAGTTGCAGCTCACTGCCCTGAGACTACCAAAAAGTTCTACGCTAGCTACCCTTTTTTAAGTAAATCGTCAATAATAATTAGTTGAAATAAAAATGTTTTCCACCAAGCATTTACCAACAAAAGTTATGACGAAAGAAGAAATTCTGGAGTTACCACTAGCTAAATATTTACAGCATCCTGTGATACTGGAAACTTTCAAACCGCAGGTGAGTGACAAGGAAACGACAGCAATTTTTCCGCATATTTGTTGAAATTTCAAAGGATTTTTATGTACAATAATTATTCTTACCGTCAAGCTTCTGTTTTAATAGACAATAGATGAGCTTGTGGACCTAGCTCTGGAATTACAGGATTGGGATCCACCAAAGTATTTCCAAGAGCTTTGCTCTTACAAGTTTATGGGATATGATAACCAAAATCGTCCAGGTAAAATCACTCACAATCACAGCTCTAATTTCAAACCATTGCACGTATGTATATTATGCCGTGTATACTTTATTCATGGATTTAATAAATATATTTTTTAAAAAATAATTTCCAATTTTCCAAAATTTTATAGTTTGGTTTTGTAAAGTCGGCGATATTTCAATTAAGGAAATTATCGATAGAGGTGAAGTTGACATAATGGAGCGCTATTGTTGGAAAGCACTAATGCTAGGCGCGCAGAGGTAAAATTTGACAGTTTCTTGGTATTGAAAAGTCTCATGTTCATGCTGACCAATGTAATTTTCCAATTTATTTGCAAGTATTGTATCCAAGACGAAAGAGGAAAATCCAAGCCAACAGGCCGTTTGCATAGTGGACGCCGCCGATGTGACCAACTACTGGAAATTTCTCCATGGTCCCAGTTAGTATTAAATCAACATATTAACCACACTCTTTAGCCCGAAGAGAGATAGATTTAAATTGTATGGCCAAATTTGAATAAAAAATTCGAGCTTGATTTTGTTTTCTCCAAATAGGTCTGGCCCTTATTTATAAAATGGTGAAAAAATACAAGGACGGTGCTTTTCTCATGTTGGGACGTGGAATTGGTTTAAATTGTAAGTTGATGTACTTGTAAGAATCGGATTTACCTTAGATATCCTTTAATTTATGTGACTCATGGTTTATCCAGTGACTCTCGGCCGAGTTGTTAACTTCTTCCTGAAATTTCTCCACCCTCTGGCGTGGCAGACTTTGGAAAAGGTGGAGTTATATGGAAAAGATGAATCATCTTGGGGACCCAGGATAGCTGAAATTTTGGGACAGGACAAATTACCAAAAATTGAAGGCATTGATAATGGTCCCTTCCTCCTTCCTTATCGTATTGTACGTGCTCCATGATTTCACTATTCATCAATAATAATTATTGTTGTTATTGATTTTGTTGAATAGTTGATAAATTTTGAATTTCTACTATTCTAATGAAATGTTTAAAATCATAAGAATAATCATCATTTTCTTCTATTGAAGCAACAATGTTTATTTTTTGTGTGTACAATGTAACGTATACAGATGTACGTATCAGTATTATTTTTTATCAGTTGCTTTATTACATGGTACATATAAGCTAAACTACTTCACATGCATGAGCTCAAAGAGAAACATTGTGTTGACCTTTATAGGCTCTGATAACTTAAAATTGTAATGATAGATTGAATTGATTGAAATCCAGATAGAACAATAATATTATACTAATTAATTTCCACTCATGTAATTGTACAGAATATATTTTCAATAGCAATAATTTTCCTATGTGTATGTATTATGAAGATTGGAAATGATTGAAATATGAGCACGTGCTTAAAGCCTTATGGCACAGTTAAATCATCCATGGAAATCGCTGAAATCCCAAATTGATCACTAGACATATAGTAACGCCCCCACTGAATAAATATTGCATCATTCCACTATATTTATGTACATAAAATCGGGCAAACACAATGTACAATTTGTATGGGAAATCATAACATGACCTTCTAGTATCTAATCTACACAGCACTTGTCGTGAGGGTCATGAGTTAAATTGGAACATATTAAAATATATGAGACAATGTTTCAAAAGTACACAAGATTTACTTCAATTCGGTTCTTTGGTCAACCAAAAGTTCCACAATGAAATTTTTAAAAGAGACCCTAGTCCTAGTTAATTTTGTGGGGATAATATTCCTTACTTCCTATCCCGAAAGCACTAATGGCGCAAACATCTTATTCTTCATGGGGATGGCTAGCCATAGTCACCGTGTTGCTCTCCAACCACTTGCCGTAAAATTGACTGAAACTGGTCACAAAGTGACTTTTTTGACTTACATGAAATCCGAAGTTTCTAATCCTAATATCACGGAATTTTTCCCGGAAGCTGCTCGCAAAGCCATGACAGAACAAGTGGACGATTTAAGTGAGGACGTTATTCGAAAGAGGTTAAAAGAGAAATACTACGACCCCTTCCTCGTACCCCAAATGATTTGGGATATAATGGCCCCCACGTTTGAACTGATCATGCTTAATTCTGATTTCCAAAATTGGCTTGATAACTCCCAATTTGATTTAATCATTTACGATAGCCCTCTAAAAGAAATAGCAAACGGTATTGCCTACAAGATGAAAGCTAAGGTGATTGCTTTTTTTACTCCTGCTACTCAATATATGTACGATTTCGATATGTACGGTCTTCCCATTGAGTCCTCCTGGCTTCCGGATTTCTCCCCGGGAAGTACATACTCTTTAATACCTCACCATTTCGTAAACGCCTACAACCACTTGTGGTGGTATTTCTCCTACAAATGGTATTATTTGCCAAGGATTGATGAAACATTGGCAAAACTCTATGGAGAACAACTTCCTCCTATGGAGGAACTCATTCCAAGAACAGATTTGATATTTGTTAATGAACATTTCTCATCCACCTTTCCAAGATCGTTGCCACCTTTTGTAATTCCTGTAGGAGGAATGCATTGCAAGGAATCTAATGGAACTTTACCCAAAGTTAGTAAATAAATGTAATCCTAATAATAAAATCTGCATTAGTTTCAAATAATCATTACATTATTAGAACGTCATGAGGATTTTAATTAACTTCCGCAGGAAATTGAAGCTTTTTTGGCATCAAAAGATCGATTTGTGTTCATGAGCTTTGGGAGCGCCGTCAAAGTATCGGCTCTTCCTTTAGAAACTCAGCAGATGTTATTTGATACGGTGGGGTCAGTGGCAAATACCAATTTTTTGTGGAAATGGGAAGGAGAAATCCCGAAAAACTTACCCAAGAATGTACTGGCTAAAAATTGGTTCCCTCAGCAGGATGTTCTTGGTAAATCACTCCTTTAATCTATTGCCTATTTTCTCATATAAGAATATTTTTTAACAAGCGCAAGCACTTAATCTCATTCATATTGATTTTTTTGTGATGAAGCTCATCCAAAATGCAAAGGTTTTGTCACACAAGGAGGTGTTATGAGTTACCAACAAGCAATATTCCACGGAGTTCCTATGATACTTGTACCCATATGGGGGGACCAGAATTATGTTGCATACAGCGCCGTCTACCATGGAAGCGGAATTTATTTGGAGCTTGCAGACATCAACAAAGAAACACTAACAAACGCATTAACAGAGATACTGGACAATGAAAAGTAAAGCTGTTCAGCAAAATGTTTTGCAGTACATATCAAATTTGAAAATTCTGCATTATAAATTAATTTGATGGCTTTTTTTAGGTACTACAAACAAGCTAAAGAAATATCCAAGAGGTTTAAGGACAGACCAATGTCACCCGTCGACACAGGTTCGTGGTGGGTGGAATATGTCTTGAGGCACGACACAGCTCATTTAAAATCTCCAGCCATTCGGCAGTACTGGTGGCAACGAAGATTGTTAGACTTCTGGGTGGTTGTATTCATCCTTTTAATTTTAAGTACACTTGTGTTTGTCCGAGTTTCGCTTGCATTGTTACGATTACTCAGAGACTTATTATTTGGAAACCAGCATGTGGTGAAAACCAAACAATCTTAATCAACTTTACTAACCACAACCATATCCGATTTTAATTTACCATTGGAAGGAGGCATTTTGAATTTGAATGCATGGTTTTCAAGTGTGAGGGTAAACACATGTAGTTTTTACTGGTAGCCAACTTTACAGTAAAAACAGAAATATATGTACAGGGTAGTGCAATTTCATTAAAACTATTATGACGAAACGCCCACATTCAAATAAATCAAAGCAAAGATTGTTAACTATTCCCAGAAAACAACCTTACGATATTAATAAAGGGACAAATATACCTTCGTTCATACATAATGCATTGTCCATGGACCAACAAGAGTTATCAGCGAAGGATATAGCCACTGATGTAATGTAGAAGATATGGGATTCATGCATAAACTTCTGACTTGTCAATTCACAGCTACGAAATGTATTTTATTCAATACAATGATTGCTACGAAAACACATGCCTTTTGATATCAGTGATAAGGTGTTGACGTTCACCTGGGAAAAGGTGATTTCGAGTAGCACATATAAATAAATGCAACCTACTCAGAAATGGAGCACCTTAAACTTTAAACTCAATTGTGAAATTATTGTAACCTTTTATAGACAGGAAAGTGTTTACTGGAAGAATGGACGTGGTTTTAACTTACTGTGATAGTTCCTTTTTCACTCCTTACATATACCCGGATACTTGGAAGGAAAATGATATTTTTCGCCAGTTTTTATCCTTGCTGGTTCTTGGTACTCTAGGTGGCTACTTGCTGTATTTTTCAGTCGCTTCCATCAGCTATTATTTCATCTTTGATCACCGACTACGGAAGCATCCAAAATTTTTGAAGGTAATTTGTATAAAGCACTCTGATGAAATAAGAGATTTCTGTCTATTTTATATATATTGAACAATAACGTATTTTAGGATCAAGAATGGAAGGAAATAAAAGTGGCATCAGAAAGTGTGCCCCTGATGGCTTTCCTCTCAGTGTTGTGTTTTCTACTGGAAGTCCGTGGATATTCCCGTCTGCAGAATTCTACTGACGAATCTTCATTAGGTACATATCAAAATCCAGTGAGCTCATAACTCATAGTGAGTTGTACTGTACTGTAGGCTAGTTACATAAAAAATATAATAAAAATCTGATTTTGGCTTTTTATAGGATGGGTTAGTATTCCAATACAAACAGTGACCTTCATTCTTTTCACGGACTGTCTGATTTACTGGATCCATCGGGGTTTGCATCATCCTTCAATTTACAAGGACTTGCACAAAACCCATCATCTATGGAAAATACCTTCACCTTTTGCATCCCATGCATTTCATCCTATTGATGGTTTTCTACAAAGTTTGCCCTACCATTTATATGTGTTCTTCTTTCCCATGAACAAATACTTGTACTTGGCAATGTTTCTCATGGTCAATATTTGGACTGTTTCTATTCACGATGGGGACTTTAGAGTACCGAAAATTCTCAGAAGTAGCATCAATGGATCCGCTCATCATATGGACCATCATTTATTTTACAATTTCAATTATGGACAATTCTTTACACTATGGGATAGACTTGCAGGGACTTTTAGGTACCCATCTAGCTTCCAGGGAGATTCACCATTAGAGCAAGTCCTTAAGAAAGGTTTTTCGGCCAAAATGAAGTAATAATATACTGATTGTGAGATGTTTTTCATACTCATTTGGCTGCCAGCAATATGACATGACACATGACTCATCATCAATCATGTACAGATTTGACTGTACAGGGGTTATAGTTTATGTTATTGATTTTTAAAAAGTGATAATTTCTTACCTGCAAATCCCTTTTGTGACAATTAATACGTTGACAATAAATGTAGAAATAAATTATTCTTCTCGCTGTTCTTATTCTAATTAATTGGGTTTTACTCAATAATTTATAAGCTTTCATTTCCCCTTCCAATAATCAAGTTAAAATCGGGCGGCGCACTCGTAAGTAAGTAGTTGCTCTGATTTTTCAAATTCCTGTACTTTTATGTGGCAAATAAATAATAATATAATTTCCACGGTCGAAATTTTAAAAACAAGCATACCTGATTCTCTTGAAATAGTAAAGATACAGTTCGTCCTAATTTTTTCAAATATAGTTATAAACAATCGTGATTAGGTCATTAGATGTTACAGGTTATAGCAATTTTAATATTCTTTGAAATCCTGTGGCCTGTGGCAACAAATCAGGGGAAAAGTGAGGGTTCTTTGCGAGTGGCCGGAAGTAGGTAAATTCATTTTCATGGGATGGGGCGGGATGGGTGGTAATTTGAAAATTTTCGCGCGTAAATATGATGCGCTAACCATGAAAGTATCATGTTTAATGTCCGCGTGAAAGTGTACATGCATGTGCGCATCTTTACTTTTAGATAAAAGTAACCCATTTCCTCCCTTCACGTGCCCCTTTAACCTTTATATAGTGTCAATCAGCTCCTGGCTTGTAGGACACTGCATGAAGATATCGCGGATTTGAACCAGTCAATACAGACAGTTTCAAAAATTGTGCGTACATCTATTTTTATAAATATTAACGTACTCTAATTCGTCGCTTAGTTTCTGTAGCTTTGAGACTTTTAAAGTTGTTGACATTTATTATTGTTTAAACTCATCAGCACCAGCACTAAAAGTGTTTATTTTAGTTTATAGCCAATGTGCAGTGAAAGATTTACCTTTAGCTTGCGTCGCGGACACGGGCCATAAGTCTCCATTCCAACAATACTTTTCGCGAATTTATCAATAGTTAAATAATAAAATTATTATTAATGTTTCTACCTAATACTTGTAAAAATCCTTAAATGATTCAAAAATTATTATAATTTCGCAGCAGTCTTGGCAACAATGTAATGTCTGATGATTTGTATTGACAGGAAATTCTAAAAAACGAGAAGTTATTATTATTTTTGGGACTACAACGTGCAACTCACCAATTGCCCACAGCGTGTCGTCAAAGGTAGGTGGGAAATAAGTTTGCTCTTCTTGAAAAACTGTAACTATGCTATAATATTATGTCGTGAAAAATCCGTGGAAAACATATTTTGCTCATCAACCGCGGCGGTTCACTTTGACTTTTACTACATTTTTTCAGATTCCTCAGTGAGAGGAAGCATTTTTGTTAGCCATGGCGGCGAATTCAATGAACATGTCCGAAGTCCTAATTCAAAGGAAAATACTGAACACGCTTTCCGCTCCTCATGAAATCGCCCAAGCAAGATGTAAATTGGATTGGAATTAATTTGTTTACAAATTTTTGGAACTTGTTTTCAACATGGCTGGTAGTAATATTAATTAAATGACTTTATGACTTTCACAGTAAAGCATATGGCAGGTAACCAGCCTCACTGTTTTATTTGTCTCTCGGCCTACTACAAAACGGAAAATCAGAAGAGTTTTGACCATTTAACGTCTCAAGAATCGTCGAGGATATGCGACTTGCTTCGATTGCCTCAAAGTTTTTTCGCAAAGAAGTTGCTGCTGTTTGTCGTGTGCTTCGGTTGCCATGAAAAAGTTAAGCAAGTTGTGGCTCTATGCGCATCAACATCAAGTGTGGGTTATGAAGGTCGACAACGTGACATAATTTCAATTCGAACATTCCTTGCCAGTCAAATCAGTCGGTTCTACGTGCCCCTTAACATGGATGACCTCAAGTGCTTACCAAGTAGCGGCACCTGCGTTGTTAAAGAAACGTGGTACTTACATTTCTTGAGACGTCTGATTGTGGATGGTGGGTATTTTAATGAAAAAAAAATTTTGATCTACTTTTCATAGGCTACCACTATGTTTTTTAGTTTGTGTAAAAATATTTGTAGAAATAAGGAGACCAAAGAATCCGGAAGAGTTGCAACTTTTAGATCGAATCACCGTAGATCGCTTAAGGCAGGAGAACAAAGAAGGTATTAATTTGCTTTCATGTAATTTGTTATTTATTTACAGCTCGTTTGATGGGTATCTTAGGAAATATGTACAATTGGTTATGATTTCAGCTGTAAAAATTACTCCTCGCTGCTTGGTTTGCTTACATGAGTCATCTGGAAATAATTTGGAGAATCCGTTAGTAAAGATTACTGCTGCTGAGGCGTCAAGTATCGTTCAAGTGTTTAGCTTGAAAGAGCAGTGTCAGAAAATCGTTGAAAATTCAACGGTATGTTTTGTCTGCCACAAAAAACTGGTACAGATCCCGCATCTCCTCAGAGAATTGAATCATGTATCCAACAACCTCGAAAGCGCTAAAAGTTATATTCGATCGGAAATTCTTCGCCGATCAACGCCGCCCACGAGGGACAATTTCAAACCAGACTTGAAGGAGTTCCTACGGTCAAGACAGCTGCTAGAACAAGGTTTTATTACAAATTAAAAATCGAATCAATTTATTGATAAGTTTTTATGCTAAATGTTCCGATCCAGAGTTACGCGTCGGAACGTCCTCGGAAAAAGAAATAGCTCACCTAAGATCATCTGAGCAAGATTTTCATCCAGGGTCATCCGAACCAGACTTATTTGATCCAAGGCCATCAGAACAAGATTTTGATGCCAGGGGAGAACCAGATTATGATCCCAGGTCAGAACAAGATTATGATCCCAAGTCAGAACAAGATTTTGGCCCCAAGTCAGAGCAAGAATTCGATATCGTGTCTGATCAAGAAGATCTGGATTCTACTGACGAAGTCGGGGTTGCTGTAATTGAACTGGATGATGATTGTACCAACTTTTCGATCAACCCAGAGGAAAATCTCGAAATTATTGACGATGTTACTGAAGATTCCGAAGCGACTACCCGTTATGAAGAAGAGAAGAAATTTCCCAATGAAACAAAAATATCGTCATCATTAATCACTCCAACTTTTGAAATTGGTATTGGCCGTGTTCAAAAGCCTGGTCCGTCATCAATGAAATCTCACAAAAATACCAACCATGAAATGCAATGTAGGTACTGCTGGATGACCTTTCAGTACGATGATGCTCGGATGCTGCATGAAAAGTTCCGTCATTCGATTTCTCTCGAGAGCATTTCGGGTCTCAAGAAGTTTACCTGTGAATTCTGTCCTTATGCGTTCAAAACTTTGCGGGAACTTTGGAAACACCGTAAATTGCACACTGGTGACTATCCCTTCAAGTGCAGTCTATGTAGCCGCGGATTCATAGATGAAGTTCGCCATCGCCAGCATCTGCGTATGCACCAGGGTATCCAAGATGTAGAATGCCCCACGTGTTTCAAAATTTTCAGCTCTCGGAAACTCTACAAAATCCATCACCAGCAGAAGCATAAGCGGAGAAACCGATCATTTCAATGCTACCTTTGCCGGCGAAAGTACATATCCGGCATTGCCCTTCAAAAACATATTTTGGGTCATCATGGAGGTGACACGCTCGAGTGTCATTTGTGCGGTAGGGACTTCACTTCCCGGCAGTATCTGGCCTTGCATATGAGATCGCACGTTGGCAAAGATATCAGTGAAGTCCAAATCACGCAGAAGCGAAAGTATACAAAGAGAAGACAAGATGAGACTGATGACGAAAATAATGAGAACATTCCTACAATGAAATCTGAAGTCATTGATCCTTATGAATTTAATTTCTGCATGAATTAGTTATTTTACCAGTACGACTTACACCTCGCCACATTGCATTGCTTCGACAAGCGTTTGTAAAGCCTCCTTCCAGCAAGCTGCCAGATTATTTCATAAGATTCTGCAAGACTGAAACGCCATTATGGGAATCTTTAAACCGTTTCATATTCGTCGTAATTTCCTCAGCCTAAAGCTCAATTTATATCGGTAGCTAAACTCCATTGTTTTATTTTAGTATATGTAAATTCGTTTCGTTGCGTTGCGTTACTGTTAAGGCGTTCTTGTAAAAACTAAATTTTAGTTTGAGTTAATTGGCTTCAGTCATTAAATTAACAGTATTTATGCACATTAGTAATACATCATGTGTGCAGCATCGAGCTATAATTTATTACCGTCAATATTTTTATTATTTGTTATTATTATTGGCATAATTGCATTGATTTCTGCTCTACAATAATGTATTTAAGCCCTTACGAAGGAATGTCTAGTATAAAACGTATGATTATGTAACTCCGTGATTTCAAGGTAGAGGTTTTTAAGTTATGGATCATGTCGGAAAATCTGCGTAGTAATAATACAGCGTACGTGCAAAGGTCAAGTGGACTATATTGCCCTGTGTAATGCCATCATTCCGAGTCACAAATATTCTAGATCATTGTCGCCTTAAAAAGTCTCCCTTTCTGATTGAAAGATATCGATTCATCCAGATCAATCGAGTATTGCATGCTCGTAAAAATGCAGATATACACCAAATTAACATGTGTCACACTGGCATATGACAAAGGTTTTGATAAAAATGAAAATATAAAATGCACAATCCATTTCGAGTGTAATCGACCCTGAAACTGTATGTATATTTTGATATCACCGTATTATGGATCCGGTTTTTAATAACGAGATAAAATTTTGACCATGTTGTAATACGTTGTCAGTCATGAGGTTAACACGATATTGTAGTTCACGCAAGTTTGGCATGATGCTGTTCTTCAATATTGGCAATGAAAGATTAATTTTAATTTTTGGTAATCCCGGTACAAGTAGATAAGGTTCAAGTAGATAGTTCCTGGTGTCTCATATAACCTTAGTTTGTATAAATAGATGAATTTTGATTGAATAATTTTAGTACCGTCTTTGATTTACGCATTCCACATTTGCAATTAATTTGCTAGTGTAAACAGCCAGAATCATCATGAGAGTCGTAACTTTAGTTGCTTTCCTTGCCGTGGCTTTCACAGCTGTGGCTGCTGCTCCCCATGCTCAGAGTAGGTTTATTTGAAGCCCTTTCTTTGGTCATTACGAACAATAATTATTGAATGGAAATTAGATGTTGGATCTGTGTAATTATTCATGACTGATTTTTTAACTTAATAGCCAGCGTAGTTCATGCTAAGTTGAACGCTCAGGTTGGAGTCAAGGCCATTAGTGAAGACCTTTTATTGGACCTTATTTCCCTGATCATTGGAGTTGACGTTCGTGAGATCATCGCTCAAACTGAAGCTACCATCACCGGCCTTGAAGCTCTCCTAGATTCTTCCAGTAATGAATTATTGGCAATTTTAGAATCTGGTGGTGCTGGAGCCGTCGCTGAGGTAGTAGAAATTTACCCAGTTCACCGTTTTAACAGAAACCTATGTATGTATTCTTCATTTTGCATTCTTAAATATTT
This sequence comes from Spatulosminthurus flaviceps, assembly GCA_034693705.1. Classification (NCBI taxonomy): domain Eukaryota; kingdom Metazoa; phylum Arthropoda; class Collembola; order Symphypleona; family Sminthuridae; genus Spatulosminthurus; species Spatulosminthurus flaviceps. Next base: position 28,406 of record JAQFXU010000591.1, on the reverse strand, counting down.
TGCGTGTTTCAACGTAGGCTGAACGCATCCTCACTGAAGCTGTTGCCGAAGCCCAAGAGATTGTCCGACCTATTGTCAGACTCATCGAGACCCTTGTGAACCTCATCTCTCGCAGAAATCTTCCCCAGAACTTAATCGAAGACCTTGTTAAGTATGTGGTGAATCAAATCGTTAACTTGATCGATGGAACCATCGCTGGATTGGAAGCTCTCGTCGAAAGAACTGCCCAACAACTCCTCGACCTTGCTAGATCTTCAGGACAAAACATTGCTACACAAGTGGAAGCTCTCGTCACCAAAACCCTTGTTGAAGGACTCGCTCTTGTTGAGCCTCTTCTTAAGCTCCTTGAACCCCTCATTCCATCAACTGGAGTCCGTGTCAATGGAGATCTTGAGGACATCATCCTTGCACTCATCAAACTCATCACTGGAATTGATGTCCGCGCTGTTCTTGCTCAAGCCAAAGCCACTATTGAAGGACTTGCCCAGCTAGCCCAGCAAGTTCCCCAAGAATTGGAACAAGCTGTAGGAGCCGGTGCAAGCGAATTGGTCAGCCAAGCTCAAGCCATCTTAGCAGCTGCGTCTGCTCAAGCAGAACCTGTGGTCACCAAAGTCCTCAACTTACTTCAGAAACTTAAGGACGGTGGTAACCCCGTCCTCCTGGTCCCTCTCCTGCTCATCGCCCTCGATAGCGCCCAAAAACAACTTCCTCCAATTATTGAGGCTGCCGTTGCTGAACTTGCCACCGTCGCTGCTCAAGTTGTCGGTGAGACCAAAGCTCAAGTCGAACAAATCTTAAGTAACGCTGTCGCTGAGGCCAAAGCTCTTATCCAAGCCCTTTTGGACTTGATTAATGTTCGCCACGCTAAGCGAATTGCCTTCATCCGTTAAAAATATTATGCTATCATTGACAGCTTTTAATTACCCTAAATTAATTTGGCGAATCTTCAATAATTTTGGTGTGCTTCAAGAATCATTAAAATTCTGTAAAGGCAGTTTTGTACTTCCCTCAATTATGCCCTTTCCTGGACCATTTTCTGTATCGGCATGAGCATCTATCCTCTCCAACCTTACTTACATCGTATTTAGCAGTAGATACAGACTGAACGTTTTATTATTCCCCTTCTAACCAACGCAAGCTAGGCTGGATAAAGAGTTCCAACATAAAGTCACTAAAATAGTCCGCCCCTTTAAAATACTAAAAATACCCGAAATGCCGCCAATCGCATACATCAATTTACAGCGCACAAAAAAAATTGAGACAAAATATAACTTTCCAAAAAACGATTGATTTGAGATTGAGAATAGTTGTGTTTGTATGTACATACTTGTTATAATTGACGTGTTGACGTATTCATTGCTACACAATACAATAAATAGTATTAGCCGCGTTGCCCCAATGGCTGAGTTAAACGTGAAAAGTTAACATTACTTGATGAGAATATGAGAACCAAGCTGAAAGCAGTTTTCAATGAGAATGTTAATATTTAAACATTACATGCTAAACGATTGTGATTGTTCATCGCGTTTTACTTTTAATTATGAGAAATTTCCCTGGGAAGTAAACTATTAGAAAACAAAATGATTCTTGCTCACCTTACGGAACCTTTGGGTAAATCCTACGCAGGAGAACGAGAAAATGCAGTATCTATACAGCAATTAAGGAGCTTCCTTTCATGCTGTAGGCAAATGTACGTAATACATGTATGTAAGTATGTACATACTTAGACTTTCGCTCAAAAGGGAAAAGATTTCATGCCGAAATTGTATATTCTCAAAGTAGTTATTAGACTTTTATTCATTTATTACACACATGTGCTTATGTAGTTTTATCATCATGCAAAGGAAAAGGAATTCTTATTGAGATTAACTACTACAAGCTCACCCCGTTTAATGTAAAGGTAATGTGACACATATTATCCATTGTGAGGAAAACTTGTGAGAGGAATTGCAAAACTAGCTGCATAAACATATACGGCACAATCATTGTAAGTACATACCTATTTTCTCTACGTTCAACATGCTATAATTGGAATTGTGTGGAAAGCCAATTGAACCAGACCGGTTTTCAGGGGGCAGAAGTTACTCAATTTTCAAGTGTTAACTTTCAATGGACGCACAATATTACTGAAAATACACGCTTTGTTTACAATTTATATTGTACATTAAGTTGAATATGTTAAAAACACCCAAGCGTATAGATACCAAGCGCTTAATGAGCTTTGCATATTTGTCCATATCCTGCCCTAGTTAAGGCACTGCACGAACAAAGTGCAGAAATATTCATGAATTACAGTCTCAATTGGACGTTGGTCTCGTAAAGACATGTTATTTTTAAGAGAAACATTTAAAAATGAGTTCAATATTATTATTTATTGGCGCCGTCCTAAAGCCCATACCTAGGATTTTTCTAAACTCAATTTTAGCCATAATACTTACAGTTTCTTTCCTAACGGGATTACTTGCCCTAGCCTTAACAATACCCTACCGAATTTTTGTGCTCTTCTTAGCCAAACTGTTGAAACCTGATCTTGTGAGTTTTGTAACTGGACTAAGTTGTTTATTTGCCGTGGATGATCTTCGAAATCCCCGGGCGAGTTTAGTTAATTTCTGTGTCCTTCAAGGAGAAATTCCCCTTAAAAAGTTAAAGGAATTGTGCTCGGAACGAGTGCTAGAATTAAGAGACCCTAAAACAAATTCCTATATTTATTCCAAATTGAGACAGTCATGGACACGTTTCGGAGGATATACATTTTGGAAGTGGGATGCGGATTTCTCTATTGATAACCATGTGAGAGTTTACGATTACCGAGAACCACACTTGAGGCTACCGAAAACCAGTGACGAAAATGATTTACGTCGAATAATGGCCGGACTAAATACAGTTCCTTGGAAAGCCAGCCGCAGTCCTTGGGAATTTCTCTTGATATTTAATTACAAGCCAACTCCGGAGAGTAAACCTCAAATGGTATTTGTGATTAGACGACATCATATTTTAGGAGATGGCTACAGCAGTTTGGGTGTGATTCGACATCTTTTCCAAGCGGAGTTACCGTTGGCATTACCGTCTGTTAAACAAGTTCCATTATGGTTGAAGCTGCTGGCTCCAATAGTGATGCCATTTAAAGTTCCCTATGACTTTGCCGCTAATTTAATTGACTCCATTGATTTTGGAAATGATTGGCACAAGCAAACTGACTATGCTGAATATGACACAAGTTTCACAGGACCCGTGTCAGTTTCTAAGGTTAAGGCTATTAAGAACAAGTTTAAAGTGAGTTTCATGGCAGTGATTTTTGCCGCTGCTTGTGGAGGTATCAAGCGGATCATGGAGGAAGCAGGTCAATCAGTGCCCAAGTCTTTGGGGTGTGTAATTCCAGTGCCAAAGCCAAGACATCCAGGGGGAATGTGCAATCACATGTAGCCTCATTAACCATGTTTTTTTCATTCTATTTCAATCGTATGAGGTTATCATTTTAATTTATCTTTCTAACCTTATTGATTTGGTAGGTTCTTGGTGTTCACTCAATGGCCAATCAAAGCTGATTCACGGAAGGATCGCCTCAAAAAGATACAAGATAACATAACTGCCCTCCAATACTCAACTGCACCTTTAGCTCTGGATATAATTCTTGAGGCTTGTGCACTCATGCCTGCCTTTTTCATTAATTTCATTGCATCATTCATGTCTTGTACTTTAGTTTCGACAATTTTCCCAGGAACTTTAACTCCCGTATATTTTGAGGGATATGAAGTCACGGATCATTTTTCTGGTGGAGGTACTTTGAGGAGTCCTGTAGGTATGGATTCTTCCCACGCTGTTTTCTATCATATGACATAATGTGGCAGCTCTTTAAAAGCCTTGGCCTTGAAGTATTTGCAGATTGAATATTTTTTGAATGGTAACTATATAGGTGCAAGTGTGGTGGTCGTAGGAGCGTATGAAAATCAAAGGGTTGTTGTCAACATCCACAAAGAAGTGTTCCCAAACCAGGAGGTGTTCCATAAACTTGGACAGTACATAGAAGATGAGTTGGAAAGCTTGCTTCGTCAATGAGATGTGATTCTGTAAGGATAATCTACCATTACGGCTACTAAATTGTGTGCATGAATATCATTTTGAGCCTCAAATATTTTCCACAAGTTTTAGTCATGGTAAACGTCCTTTGCAATGCAAGATATTGAGAAGGAATAGAAATCGAAATGAAATTGAATGTTAGCTAAATAATCTTTTCTACACTCTGTCTGTACTCTATACGACACTGCTCTCAAAACTTTACGAATAAAAGAGGGGATGCTGATGAAGTGAAACGATTACTGTAAAGGAAATATTTTATTTTTTTACTAGTGGCACTAGTCTAGGGTTCACAGTAGGTAATTATTAGGTTAATGCAGGAAAGTGGGTACAAACAATGTGGATAATAAAACAATGGACAGTTGTAAAAACGGGCGGGTGGCGTTTGATGTGGCATTGGGTATTAAAACAAAGAATTTTGTAGGTAAAATGATGGAAAACTTGGAATTTTGCAGACTGTTTCAATAACTTCACGAATCAACATTTTGGCTTTTCATCGCATTTCGGCTTTGCATTGCAGTCTGGGGGTGGGGGCTCGCACTTCGGCTTCGCGTCACAATCTGGCGGTGGCTCGCATTTCTTCGGTTTTTCCTCACATTTGGGAGGCGGAGGCTCACATTTGGGCTTCTCGTCACATTTTGGAGGTGGTGGCTCACATTTGGGCTTCTCTTCACATTTGGGCTTCGCATCACATTTTGGAGGCGGTGGCTCACATTTCGGTTTCTCTTCACATTTGGGCTTCACATCACATTTTGGAGGCGGCGGCGCACATTTGGGCTTTTCATCTTCACATTTTGGCTCTGGAGGACATGAGTCATTTGATTTTTTGTTGTCAAAGGACAGCGGCTTCGCATTACAGTCCTTTAATTAGGCAAATGGTTCACGAAAGTTATTACCTTTTTTTTGCTCAATATTTGTATGTATGTAATTTTTATTTTCTATTCATAGGCGGCTAGAGTATATAAAAATAACTATTATTAAAATATCTCTGTTGTGTCAACAGAAAAAGTACTCCAGTTCTTGATAAGCTAAGTATGTTTATACAAACTAAATATTTAAATTCTGTAATTCTTACGTTGGCATTGCTATTGCTATTGCAGCTCATTTTTTCTCAAATGAATTATTTGGCCAATTTTCACGCCCAAATTGTCGTTAGAGTTCACCACTGGCTAAGACTTTAGAACTCAGCCAAAATTCCAGCTGCTTCGAGATTTTTCGCAATGTTGAAGCGAAATTATTGTTGTTTGATTGTTAGAAGTTAGAATACGTTTGGGTTAAATATGAGTTCTTTTAACTAATTACAAATTACAATATTGGCTTCTTCGCATTTGCACAGCTACATGGCATAAGTAGCAACGAGCAAGGCAAGACCCTTTAAACTATGAACTACTATACACTATACTCACTGCATGTCACACATTATGCAGTAGCTTTGCATTATTTGCGTGTAGCAGCGGTCTTAACGTTAAAAGTTGTCAATAGACACACAGAGGTTTAAAAATAATAATACGATTATTAGATTCTGGTTTAAGGTTTAATGTAAAAATACACTTTTGTTGTAAGATTTTACCAACAAACTCATATTTTGCAGCAGTCCTGAGCAACGCAGGAACGTCCAACCAAATATTTTCCAACATTCCAACCCCCTTAAAACAGTAAAATACATTATTCAAATATTTATCGTTAGCCGACAAAATATAAGATTTTCTGAGTATCCGAGACGCAAACCTTTTAACTGCTAATTTGCAATTGCAAAACCTGCTTCTCCAGATAAACCCGTAATACAATTCATAATAACTTTATTATTTATCATTTAAAAAGAAAATCAATCCTAAAAAACGACCTCAGTTTTGAAAAACGCCTATCTTGACAACTGCACGTAGGCGATCACAATCCATTACAAGTAAACCGTATTTTAAATGCTGTTTAAAAGTAAACATGGATTGCATGGATGTACTTAATACAAAAGAGTAAAACATTTGGTTTTTTTATCTGGTTTATGTCATGCATAATGTACATAAATAGGTTTTTACATATAAAAGTATGTATATACCATAACCATACACATGCAAAAATCCACATTATGGATTCCTAAGTATTAATGAATCAATGTCACAATGTGTCCACAGATAAAATAATAATTCATTTAAAACTGCTAACAAAATAAAAGTTATCAGCGAGTTTATTCTTTTTAGCATTGGCTTCCATGTTGTACTTATGGTGTCAAAAAAAAGTTAAGATATAAACTGATTAGAATTTGTATGATGACATGCATACAAAGCACCACATTACAAAGAGGTTCATTAATGGGTTCTATATAATACAATGAGATTACTTCCAGAGAATTTTCCTATTAAAATTATTGGCAACACAGTACTAACACCGACTTTACCCCCTTACAAATGTCTCATTTATTAGTATTTCTCAGTACTGTTGCACTTGCAACAATAACCAGTGCCTTCCAATATGGACGTCACATCCCCCAAGGAGAATCCGCAGTGAATTATATTTACGGTCCTGAAGGTACTTGGAAGTCCATTAGCTCGTTGAACTACCATTGGAATTACTATGAGCAATGGGCAACATCTAACCATCCTTTCAACAAGGGTGCTCTCATTGACGAGGCCAACGGCTCGTTAATGTTTACCGCCCGAGATGCCAATGGTTACATTTTGTGCGATTTCAACCGAGATTTGGAAATTACTGACGATGCAGGAAAATGTAGTTTTGCCTTCCACGAGCACAATGGCAACGGAGTGAATGGCATTCATACGGGCAATCCTTTCACACAATTTTGGCTGGACGATAATTGGCTTGCAAGATACATGAGCATGGCTTACTCGCGCTACCATCCGGACGGTCTAGTAGATCAACCTGGTAAATTCATGAGGTGGAAGGCAATTGGCGGAGACATTGCCGACTGGAAATTGTACGGCTCCAATCATTTCGACACTTTATCATTGGATGGACTTTTCTACATTAAAAATAATCAAGTGAATCAGGCCGTTTCCAAGTGGAACACGGCCTTGTCAATGAGTGAGTCTCGCTATGATGACTCCAACCAGCAATTCGTCTACCCAGGAATTCATGAGAATTACCACATGGCCCTGTGGAAAGTCTTAACTGAGATGCTCCTCGCTACAACAGGTTTATCCGCTGGGAATCGAGATCTTCTTCTGCAACACTCCGTCTCACTGCGGTCACAAATTTTGGAGAATCAGCAAAAGAATTCTAGAAATGAGCCAATCGGATGGATTTCCAATATTGGCTCCGATGGTTCCCTCATCAACACCGAAAGCGTCTCTTGTGGAACGCTGGCTTTGGGGGCAGATTCTAAGTTTGTTTTTGAAGCTGACCGTGCACCCATGCTTGTTTATGAAGAGTACAATTTTTTCATAAGACCTTACCATGCCGTTTCTGCTGTGGTTGGGCTCAGTAAACAAGGGTTCATGAGTTCTGGTCCGAACTGGAATTTCCCTGTTGGTAGTTACAGGGTGGAATTTATACTGAGAACTAATAATAGGCCGACAGAATTAATTGCACAGCTATTTGTTTATGATTCCGTTGCAATGAAAAATCTCGCCTACAGAAATGTCTACGCCAATGATTTCTATGGCGAAAACAAATGGACTTCTGTGGGGATTACATTTGATGTTACTTCAGCCCTAAACTCCTTAGACTTCCAGACCTTCTGGACAGGATTTGCTAATTTGGACATCGCTTACGTTAAAATTAAATGAAACTTTACCATGAAATTTTTATGAAAAAGCTGGACAGACTCAGTAATAAAAAATAAAATTAATGGTTTCGTTTGGAAAGGACGATTTTGAACTTCTAGGCGCATAATGCACGCATTAATAATTTTTCATGTGTGGAATGAATAAAATTAATATGTGGGTCCAATACACCCATATATATGCTCCAATAGCTCCAAGTTCAAAATCCACTAAATACGGTAAAGCAATGAGAATATACCATTGCTGGCATTGTATTGCATTGGTTTCACGCTCACTAGTACGGCTACGAGTGTGCTTCATTTTATCATTCAATTTCAAAATGTAGCACATTCGGCAACGTCGGCAAGTAATGTCAACGTCTAACAGTAGAGGGATTCACTATTCACGCGGTGTATATTTGTAATTTTACATCTACTTCCAGCAGGAGTCCGTTAATTTCCAAGTTAATGTATATTATATATTAATTAAGATTTAAAAGAATCCCGATTTATTTTAAAACAACAATAAATTAATTTTATTGCACATGTCAATATTGTTTTCTGTGGTGTCAAAGCTTGCTTTTAGAATTCGCTTCATCCTCCACTTGTTCTGGCTCAAGTAGCTGTAACTGCCATGATGACCACTCGTAAATAGCCGTCTGCGTGATCCCCTCTTCATCCAGATGTTCAACTTCAATTGAATACTTGTTGCGTATGTATTTCTCTTTTATATTAATTAAAGGACTGGTGGGGTTAGCCGGAAGGTCATAACCTATTTGATCGGTTGCCATTTTTTGCCAATGATGTTTCAACTTGAACCGCAAATTTGATTCCAGTTCATTTTGTAATTCTGAGTCCTCGATAACTTGGCCTTTCTCATGTAAAATTACGCAAAAAAGGGCAATTGTTTCTTCTTGCAATTCTCTGCTTTCCTTTTTCATTTCATCCACGGTTCTGGTTTCTTTCAGGAATGAACTTAGAGCTTCTCTGTAGAATTTAATACACTTTACTTCTGCCTCCTCTACAACTGTGGTAAGATCGGTTTCAGTGGGGATGTCCATACTTGAATTAAAATCCTGTTGGGTTAGCGAAATAGTTCACACTACCGTTTTATAATATAATAAAAAATTGCGAACAATATTATTTACGCGAATACGCTGAATAATAAAAACTACCAGGATAATATTTAAGTGCGGGTTTCAATAATACTATATTATGTAGTTGTGGTTGTTTAATTGTGTAAATAACAAATAATGTTATTATTAATAATAATAATTGATATTGATACCTTATTCAGTGCTATGTCCTTACAGAAAGTCACTACTCATTTGGTACGCTCATATGTGTACGGCTGCAGTCATATTGCGATCTAAAACCTAAAAAACCTTCTGCTCTCAATAATAAACCACGGGTGAAATCATGAGATACGAGTAGCATTAATGATACACTGATACAATAGCTTCATTCATTGAGTCATAAATAACTAGATGAGTGAAGGCTGCAGGATTACTACAGAATGTGATAACACTAAAATATATTTTACTGTGGTAAATTGAGCATACGTAACTTCAGCTCATGCAGGACCATTCATTGCCAAAGGATCTTGTATCTGCAAACTGCAAAGGTGCAGAATGGAAACACGTTTGAGCAAGTGCACAGCCAGGTTACAGTATAACAAGATACCTTCTTATTTCGTTGGTTTGGTCAATAAAACTGAAAAATTCATAAGCTCACAGAAAGTAATAAGCGTGACGATCCTCTTGCCCAGTTTGGGATTGCTGCAAAGACGGTCACAAACAAGCAGCACTACCAGTATCATTTGCGACTAGTTGATAGGGAAAAGACGTGAGTGGAATACTATTCTATACTACAAAATGCAAAACCAACAGTACATATCATTCTTTCCTAGGATTTACAATTTCTCTGCAGTGTTTTACTTTTACTGCAGCGGCAACGATTCCATACATTCATAACGGAGCTGTACATATGGTATGGGTAAATGTATGATAATACTATGGCTTAAAATAGAAAATAGTAAACATATTATTTTTGGATTTTTATTGAACTTCGAAATGTCATTGCAACTGAAAGTAAAGAGAAGTAAAAACGTACTTACACGCGACAAAACTGAATTATCTGAAGTACTATAAAAGGTCGCCTGGACCTATGAATTGTAGTTGCGTTTGTCGGACTTACAATTAAATGTAAGTTTTACAATAATATATATTTAGTCATTTTGTACGCACATATTTTTTACAACATTGTACAACTCACAACAATGCAGAATTTTTGAAACTCAAGCCTTCTCTACAACCTTCACTAGGAAAATATAGTGAAAAAATTGCTTTACTTCTGCAAATTACAAAAGAATGTGGTTCGTTTTACGTATTTTCGGTTTTTCTGGTGTCTACAAGGCAGTAAATGCTTGTAAGCTTTAGGACAACATGTCTTAACGACGTCAAGTTAACGGAAGCGAATAACTATACTATTTGTATTTCCTCATTTGCTAATTCGTAAACCATTTGTTCGCGAGACATTCTGCTGCCGTTGCACGTTTTGCTGGATCGAATGCGAGCATAGGAGTGAGGACATCCACGAAGTTTTGGGCAACATCCGTAGGCCACTCGTATTTCTGTGTAAGTACCTCGTACATACCCCATGGCTTTAGTTTCTTGATGTGGCGAAGCTCACCTAAATATGCGGTACAATCGTTATTAAGTTTAATCTTTAGAACGCGATTTCTATGAAATTTTTCAAGACTTTGGGCAAAAGTTATAGCATAACGGGTTCTGTTTACCTTTCCTGTTGAAAAAGTTGAACGAATACTTGCCATTCAAAGCTAGAGTCCTGGGAATCGGACCCAATAGCTCTATAATGTGTGCTAAATGATCTTCATCACGGGAATAGTCTTCACCACTGTGAGGTTCAAATAGGTAATCACCGGTGGCTAGTTCAAACGCCTGTAACACAAAATTACTTTAACTTAAACCCAGAAAGGTTACCTAGCATATCCACAAAATTAATCAGTGTGATAACATAGGCACCAATTAATACTACTAATTAATCTTGTTATTATTGGCTCACCATGCAAGCCGTGCTCCAAATGTCGGCAGGACAGTTGTATCCTGATCCTAGCAAAACCTCTAAACTTCGATACTGACATGTTTGGATGTCATCGGTGAAATGTCGATCCTAGAGTGTCACATTGACATTTTCAGTTCAAATTAATTGATATCGTTTACAGCAAAACTATGCAACTGTCCAAGGTTTTAAAATGGTTGTTTGTTATGAAATGATATGACAGTTTTAGCCGTTTTGAAAAGCTGAATAAATAACATAAATAATTTTAACTTACCACCCAACAAGCATTTCCTAAGTCTGCGATTTTAACACCAATATCACAAACATCCTTAACGGGGTCCGGAGATTCCGGAAGATCAGAGTTAGAACAGTTCACATCGGATTTGTACGATCCGGAGGCTTCATCTTCGTAAATAGAAATCACCGTTACCGTTAACACATTTTATACTTAGATATTTTTATTATAAATATATAAAAACTACACGAAGTGTCAATCTTATTCGGATAAAATCCATAACCATATAACTGAGGAGTGTGAACGTGGGATGGAGACAGAAGTTAGCAGTGTTTTAGAAAACAATTTACTCCAGTTTTCCACTTTCACAGAAAAACATTAATGAAATTCGAATAGACTTCATAGTAGATTGTAATGAAATAGACATTTAAAAATATCAAACCTTCAATCCCATCATCTATGTTGATTCCGTCTGAAGTGCTTTTGCTTTCATTATTTTCATTGTCTCTGTCAAGGGCAGTACTGGTTTGCTGACTGGTATCCAACTCAGACTTCAAAGATTCAATATCATCTTCCTGTGCGTTAGCAGACTCCATCAGCGTTGATGTCTCATCATCTTCTTCATTGTTATCTGATTTGATTCGTTTCTGTTCTTCTTGTAGAGCCAGTTTCTTAGCTTTTTTCTTCAATTTCTTCTTCTTACTTTTAGACATTTTCGCGGGTTCTTCGGCTTGTGGTTGTAAAACCTTGTCTGGCATTTTGGGAGCAGTGCTTACTAGGGTTTGGAATTTTATCTCGAATTAGCTTTACCATTAAAATATTTACAGCATATATAATAGCATGTTAGTACAACCCCTTACAACAAAGTTAGGTACGTAGAGTTCCAGTACAGGATCGTTCAACTTCAAAGGGGTAAACTTTAAGTATGATGGATACATAAAAGGTTGTGAACCTCAATCATGAGAGTTTTATGAAGACAAACAATCTAACCTGCTGAGCCGGGTAATACACCCAGTTTCTGCCAGTTGCTAACTTCACGTGCCAAATTTTCCACATGCTGATCATCCACACACATAAGGATGTTCTCAGGCTTGATGTCTGTATGGATAATTCTGCACTTGGTGTGCAAATAGTCTAGTGCTGCCAGAGTCTAAGCATAATAAACACATGTGAGGACCAGGTACTTAACAATGTCGTAAATTCAAAGTAATCATTGATAAATTCCTTGCATATGTACCTGCCGCAAGATGCTTTTGACGTTCTCTAAAGGAATGCCTTTGTAATTGGATCGTATAATTAACTTGAGCAGATTGTTCCCTAATACCTCAAATACCATGCAAATATGTGTGCCGTTGACTCCTTGAATCCTAAAATCATCTAGCAGTTGAACTGTCTTGTCACGATTGGGATCCGCCGGGTCCGAGTCTCGCACCTGCTTCAACAAAACAACAAAACACTCCCAAAATACCTGATTTTTGCGTAAACATGAACTACCCATTGCATTATACAATGGAATGTTCTCTTGTACATCTGCATCATATAAAATCTTAAAGATCTTACACATTTTAATAGCTTTATCTCATCAACAGCCGTTTCCGAGTACCGGGAGGAGCTTTTCACAACCTTCAGTGCTACGTAACGGTTTGCCCTGAAAAAGTTGATATCGATTCTTAAAAATTCACATGACATATCCTACAATACACGTAATGATTATACAACAATTCCAAATCCTCAAAGAATGTCTCACTCAAGATCCCAACACAGCCAGACGGTTGAGAAATGACCCCAGCCAAGTTTCCTGACAACTTTATACCGCCCATTGAACACATCGCCTATATTAACTGGGTGATATCCCCCTGCAAAGTCGATCATAAATATTTCTTTATATCAGGCTATTATACATACTTCTGAATAGTTCAGAACAAGGTTAGTTCGATAATGATAAGGAGTCACTCCTAGCCCCAGCAAGTTACTTTAATTTAAACTCCGATAAATATATGCATACCTTTGCAGTAGTCCCGCGGATCCTCCTGCTCATCATCATCAGATCCCATTATTTTCAAGTCATCATCATCCGATCTGTCACTGCTGTTTGACGAAGAGCTGCAATGTATATTTAATAAGTTTTATTACAGATGCACCTTATCTTTACTATTGAAATATATCATCCCACTGATGTTTATTAATAACAGCTGTTTTTCAAAACATTTATCCAAATCCAAAACATGATGGATATTCCCCGGGATGACAAAAATTTAAAGATCCACCAAATGCACATAGTACACATTCTCAACTCACCGACTATAATCATCTTCAACTGGGGGATAATTACTTGGCTTATTCACTGCTGTCCCGGCTGTCACCTTTTTCCTTCTATTCTTCTTTTTAGCTCGGATTGCCATCACTGTTTGTAAAAATTAAAATTAAAACATAGATACAGACAAACCTTGAAAACCTCCCAATTTTCATCAACCTCCACAACAAAGCTTCCTCACATTCTTTCAATTTCAACCAGTGTTGTAAACATAACTGGCATTATTTATAGTAAAATTTAGGTGCCTGATTAAACATTTTTGTTCTGGAACTTACAATGAGAAACCTTCATTTCCTAGTACATTCTGAAAAAAAAAGTTTACGAAAAAATGTCTATCATTCTTGCATTCAAAAAGCCAGCATTTACAATCTATGCCATTTCCTCAGTACATCCTCAGGGTTAGCTTTTCAAACCCCAGTGCTATAAACACAAATTCTCACTTTATTGTTTGGCATCAATTTCCCACAAATAAATAATAAAACATTATCAATCTAACAACTTAGATAATGATAGAATGTAAAATAGATTGATTCTCCTGAAACAAAACAAACCAAATTTTATTGACTTCCAACCTATCAAAACGTATTAACGGCCTATACGCAATCAGTCACACTCTGAACAGAAATCAACCAAGACAAAAATCTTACGCTTACCGTTTACCATCGATTTTTGCAACGATCCTTTTTAAATATCGATGGGATGGGATGACACTATACAGAACGACACAACTATATACAAACACTATATACAAAAGTAATTTATTGGGCGAACAAACGAAGTATCTATATATAATATTCCAATTTAAAAATCACGTCACTTCACTCGATTTCCACTTGAATGGAATCCCTTATATGTCATTTAGTGGAAAATCTGACCGCCTATATTCAGCCATTCAGAACTGATTGTGAGTTGGTGAGAAGCAGGAAAATCACAAACTGAAATCTGAACATTGGGCAGTAATAAGCAACTTAATATTATAAACTAATGGAATGATGGAGTGATAATGATATGAGAGTTGTTGCTGCTACAACATAAAGTAGAGCAAATTTGTGGAGTTAGTGGCGTCTCACTAACTACAGTTTCAGGTTTCAGCTTGAACACTGTAGTTAGTTAACATGGTTTGAGATTTGAGACGGGGAGAAGAGGAGATTATACAACACAAAACGGATGACTTGAGGAAATGGTTCTTCAGCACCTGCAACCTGCACGCATGCTGCCGTAAAGTGTATTTCAGCTTCGCGCGTCGGCTGTCTTTCCTCTGTGTAGCGGGCTTCTGCATTCCAGACTCTTAAAATGGGAAAGATGACGTCTGATCACAAACGTGAGTAAACAGATCACCTACGCCCTTTTCCACTTAAATACAATTAATCTCTGGCCTCTGCATATGCTTTTGTAAATGTTTGAAGGGTGATTTTGATGGTATATTTTTTATTTTTTGTTGGGAAAGATGAACCTTTTTTGGTAAGTCAGACCATTCAGTCGTAGTAGGTATACCATGCATTAATTATTTGAGTGGAGCCACCAAATAAAGTAAATAAACTATTTTATGTCTAATAGGTCTTGTATAAAACTATTGATGCCGGCTATTTATATGGTACTCGACCAATCTGTCTGGATAAAGAAATATTAAGAAATATTTTGGCTAAATTGTCCAACCATTTGAAGAGGATAGGAAAAATTCTAACTAATAATGGAAGAATAAGATTAGTTCGAGTCTGTCCAGATTTCGGCGGCGTTTGCCAAAACTAACGATCAGGCTTATTGACCAATGACATCATTTTACAAAACTGGACAACAATACTTTCACACGTTTAGGGCGTATTGGGGCAAAGTGTCGGTATGTATACATATACTTTTTCTACGAAAATTGACCTTTACAAATTTTCTATATTGACTGCATTTTGTATACGCATTGGGTCATAGAAGTCAAGTTCTCCCGTCTACTCTACTTTATAAGGAACTAGGAACGAGCCCTCTATAGTTTGGAATGAACGAGTTGAAATTTTGTGAAAAGATGTAGATGTATTTGATGATTAAAGTAAATTACTGCCAAAATTAAGTAATTCTTAGAAAATTTATTCCGACATTCAATGTAGACTAGGTGCACGTCATTGAATTTTTGGTATTTGGTTATTGGGTTGCAATTTAGCATTCAGCCGTCGCGGTGAGGATGCTTGAAATATTTGGAATGCTTTCTGTCTGTCTCTATACGTTCATTTCAAATAATCGCAACCGTACGTTTGTAGGGCAATCTGTTAAGTTTACGTTTGTAGCTAAATAAATATGGAGGAAAATGCATTTGCATGCACTTGTTTCAATTTATAAACTAAACAGTTAAGTTTGAGAAACTATGCCTGAGGGACTAAGCAGTAAAACTCCAGAGCGCTTCCTTCAACAACGCAAGTTTCCTTCTCATAAATTTATTTATTTTTTCACGTGTATGCGGGGCGATGGTGGACCCAACACTGTTGGTGAAATGTGTTTAATGGTATAAGAATCCTGAGAGAGTAGTTTGGCACCATTAGTTTATGTAAATAAATATTTTAAATGCAACGTATTCTCTTTTGAAATTGATATTTTTCATGAATTAAATTATGGCCGTTTGTTGTTTATTCAACGAAAAGATGGAGTTGGTATTTAAGCATTTCGCTTTTTACCATTTGAGAGCCTGCACGTACCCACGTTTACAATTGGATACCTTCGGACGCAACTAAGGGTGGAATTCAAGTTACCTCAGTCACACTGTTTCGAAGTCATCTGGAAAAGTCTCAGAGTGACACTACACAATATGCTCGCTCAAGAAGTGCTAATTCACATACCCGTAAAATGATATTTACATTTCGGTATGCTTGCCTCCAGCATGCATTGTTTCAGTCAATTTTAAATACTGAATTTAGATTATGTAAATGGTACTTTTTCAGATGATGGAACCTTGATTACTGCCAAAGTGGAATTCTAATTCCTTCTCCTCAATATATACTCCTTGCTTGAGTGGAAATTTTAATCACCGAATCGGTGACTATCGAAGCTTCACTCATTCCAATCATTATATATCAAATACTAGTGGCGAGGTAAAACTCTTGCATGCTAAATATTTCCACTCTCACTCGGATTTGGATTGAGTGAGGCAACTTGAATTTCTCCCATACTCTCAGCCCTCGAATCTCACTCACCGGAGCGTATGGTGCGGTGTGCTATTGAGAGTAATAATATACGGCATGAATTCCACCCTTTATAAAATTTACAAAATACATTTCGATAATATATTCGAGTATGTATCGTATATATGTAATCTAATATCTAATGAAGTTCTTTTGTACATTTTTAACACTGAAGTTCAAAGGAGGCCATTAATCTTCCGCAACGAGCTATGTAGCTGTAAGCTGTAACTAATAACACGTGCTATTAACATACTTATTACCCTTACTTCCATTCCACATGTAGGTAATTAAACACATATTCCACAAGAACCGCAACGGTCCTTCAAGCTAATAGATTTATGGGGTGTTTATCTGCACTTGAACGACGTAAGTAATAGCTTCCAGAATTCACTTAGCTTTGTCAGACGTCTTGAAATAAAATAAATTGCAAGTTCTTTTCGATGACCTTGTTGCAGCTGCTATAGAATTGTTTGTACAAAAAACACGCGTTTTCCGCCTGTAGATACTTTTTTACCCTTTATTTCTATTCTTTAGGTTCCAGGGAACCATTTTCTCCGTATTTATGAATGTATGTTGATGAGCATAATACATCCAGCGAATGGAAAAAAGGATACGACAAACCATATGTACATTTTCAAATAAATAATCATTGTCACATTGAAATTATGTTAACGAACTCTCTTGGTCTTCTGCCGTACACTATAGAGGCAACAGTTTACCAAACTAGTGTACACACATTAGCGTAAAGAATTAGCTCGTTAAACCGTTCAAGTAAACAATAATAAATAAATCCCAGCACAAAGCACAGCTTCGTACACATGATACCAGCGATCTAATTTTGCTGATTTTGTTATCATATGTCCATAGAAAATTAAATAGAAGTGTGTGGAGAGAATGACCTCTTGAGTTGGTTGGTGCAATGAACGGTCAACTATGCACGTAATAAACGAAATACGAAACCGCAAAAATTTAGAAGTTTCAGGGAGGTTCGTGTCCGATTTGTGACTAGTGAAAGCACATTCATGTTCTATATTAGAATAGGCAGCTTCAGCAAAACTTTTTCCCTTTAAGAGATGAGAACACCCCTACTTCTACGTCCACTTCTTCTCAGGAAAAATAATCCATTCATTAATTTAAGTACACAACAGCAAAAAATTCGAGTGTGGAACGATTTTTCAGAAACGTATCTCATTCACAATCAGAGTAAATGTATGTAAATACTGAGGCTATAATTTAGACATACTTTTCTAGGAAGGAAATAGGAAAACAGTACAGATAATTTTTATACGGAAAATTGAGAAAACCACCATACAGGAAAATCACTAAAATCAACAAAAATACCCCAGTAAACTTAAAAATCCTTCTGTTTTGTGTTATGAAATAATGTTTTTATTCTTAATTATGTTAAGTAGTTATGTTTATCACCTACATCATTGCATGGTAATTTTGTGCCTTGGACTTTCCAAATCCAAATGCACGTGAGGTTTATACTGCGTTGATTCTATTGTGCTTGACATTGCCAGAAAAAAGCAATATTAGCTACATATTGTATTTTATGATTGTCCTATTATAAGTACAGTGATTAGTAAGCACTTAAGCCCCTTTTTCTAGAATGTATTTATGAATGTATATGTATAGCGTAAATATAAATGTATACGTGTACAGCTTACACTTTTGTTAGGCATAAAATACATGTATGCATTTGTTGTAGGAGGCTCTCAGAACGAGCTCAAACAGCCTTTTTATACAGCCTCTAATTATTACAAAAATCATTTAAACAAATACTTGCATATGGACTTGCATATAGAAGAACCTCTTTTGAATATCACTATACAATAGCATATAATTTTCGTTTTGGAATTATTCCTACTCCACTTTCTATTTAGTGATATTGAAAGAACATGTGTGTTTACTGTTTCTGCGAGGTTAAGTCATTTTCGTCGCATGTTCCTTTCCATTAGTGAGTGAAGAATCGTAAAACTTACTTTTCAGCTTATATAAACTCTCACAATCAGTCATCACTTCAACACAGTTCCCATGAACGAATTGTAAATTGTGAGTATATAATTTTTAGGACTCATATTGTGAGCATTACAGAATTTAAATTACTGAGGGGTACCTCACAACTTTTCTTGTCGTATTTTGTTTCAATTTTGTAGGTTACAGATAGTTTAATAAGTGTAAAGGATTTTTATTTCATTGAACTAAAAAAGGGGAAATTTGGATCTTCATGAAAATGGATATGGAGAAGAAATTGTTTCAGGCGTTTTTCTTACTTCTAGTGGGAATCATTGTGTGTGGAGCCGAAGTAAGTTTCCTTTCTATAATTTTGCAATAGTTATATATATAAAATACAAAGAATGAGTGGAATATTTCTAGACTTTAAAATATAACAATATTTTCATGAATTTCAGAAAAATCAGCAGTTATTAGTTGGAGGAACTACTGCAGAAAAACCAGCAGATGACAAAATTCGTGGGTTATTCGCTAAACCTGAAATATCCAACGCCATTTTTACTAAGATTCGGGACAAAAGTAATTCTAACACATTGCCGAGTGAGGCGGTGCCAATATCCTATAAATCTCAGGTTGTAGCTGGAGTGAACTATTTTGTGAAGGCAAGCGTTAAAACTGGGGAGTCCTCCACGGAAATTTGGTGGATAAAAATATTCGAGCAAGTTTGGACAAATACCCTGAAGGTAACGGGTGTCACTGGTCCGAAGCAGCTGTCCGAAGAGGTTACATACTTCTCATATTAGTGTAACTTATAATTTTATTCTGAAACATCTTACGTTTAGCATGTTTCAATGTAGATATTCACGTGTATAGAATTCTCATCATTATAAGACTGTGACTGTATAATTATTTCCAAAAACGGATTATAAAACTTGTCTGTCTTGATTACTCTTTCCTTATTCTCGATCTTGTAAAATAATTTTTAAGACTCATAATGTGGTCAGTTTTTTCATTGGTTCAGCAATCCTTATTACCAGGACAGGGACAGTGGTTTTTGTGAATGAGTTCAAAGTGAACTACGAATTTTATTTTATTGTTTGGGTAGCTACCACCTCGCACCGTTCAAACTTCATCACCAAGTTATTCCATGGTTGTTTCCCTCGACTATTATTTAATTATTTTTCGCATATAGATCCTGTCTACATTAAGCCACTTTTGAAGGTCGCTTAATGGGCGTTTATAAACATTTTATTTCACTACTTATTTTTTCGGTAAAATTTGGAGTAGCTCCGCTCTGGTCAGATCATCAGATGAACAGGAGTTTTAAAAGTGCAGAACTCCCAAATCACTAAGTTTTAAGGACAAACCTTTTGAAACTCAACATATTTAATGCCAATGTTTATATTTTTACCATGTTTTCAATAGGGGTTACACTTAGTCAGTGGGATTCATTTAATGGTGACAAGTCTAGCGGTCAAGTTTTAACAAACATTGACATGCAGTATCAACATGCAAGTAATTTTTGACTGGGAAATCATTTCAAATGCACATACTTACGTTTGAGCATAATACATAGTCAGGGTGCTGTCAAATTAGGAGTGCAATCGTTGTATACGATATTATGTAGAAACAAATAAGTATTTGTTCATTTATTGACTTCGTGAACGTGAACCATTAGGTGATTGGGTCATTATGCTTACCATATTTAGACTACCTAGGAAACTAAGTTTTGTCATCAAATTTCTTGCCTGCAGTTCTGTTCAAAAATTCATAGCATCCAATGTTATTATCAATAAAGTGTTCAATAAATATCGACAAAATCATAGAAAACTAATACTTCCGGAGAATTTATTTCATATTATTTATCACCTTGAATTGCTACAGAGCTATATCATGACAAACATGGAAGACCCATTTTAAGATTGCTTAAGCTTCTGGCCAGATTGTTCACAAATGAGTCGTAAGCACGTCAACAAAAGCATGGAAGGTACAATGGCGAGGATAAGACACAAACAAAATAGAATGAACCACAAATCTAAAGACCTCCTCTGCCACCATGTTTGTTTGATGCCTGCAGATCGCAAATGGGAAGTATCCTGGCGCAGTACGTACTCCGTCCACCAAACAGCCGTGTCCACAGCAGACAATGGTCTATCCTTGAATTTTCCAGAGGCTTCTTTCATAGAAGAGGAATATCTACAAACAATAAGACTCACATTCTTCAACATTCGAACATTCCTATTCTTAATTTCAGTGATATAATTGAAAACTCACTTTGGATTTTCTAAAATTTGCCGGATAGCACCAGAAAACGTTTCCACTGTGATGTCCATCAACTCTAAGTGAATTCCTATTCCATGGTGAGTAGCGGATTTAGCTACAAAAGGTTGGTCACCGAACCCTGGTACTACAACTACAGGAACTCCATGAAACACAGACTGCTGAAAACTCATTACGCCACCTTGTGTTACAAAGCCTTTGCATTTTGGATGTGCTGTAATGATTAAAATACAAAATATGATTCAAATTTAAAAAACACTATCAATCGTCAATCACACAGTTCTCTAATATATTTACCAATTTACCCAAGACATCCTGCTGGGGGAACCAATTTTTAGCTAGAGCATTTTTAGGGATATTTTTAGGAATTTCTCCTTCCCATTTCCATAAAAACCGAGTGTTTGGAATTGACGCCACTGCATCAAACAAAGTCTGTTGAGTCTCCTTGGGCAATTTTGAGACTTTGATAATGCTTCCGAAGCTTATAAAAACGAATTGATCAGCGCCAGCAAT
Organism: Spatulosminthurus flaviceps; assembly: GCA_034693705.1. NCBI lineage: Eukaryota > Metazoa > Arthropoda > Collembola > Symphypleona > Sminthuridae > Spatulosminthurus > Spatulosminthurus flaviceps. The sequence goes on along the minus strand of JAQFXU010000591.1, from coordinate 7,077 downwards.
GAAGTCTTCCATTTCCTAGATTGAGCAAAAGACAAGGTACAAGCAATTATATTCTGCCATGTAAGTATCTACATATTATTATTAGATAAATATATACAAGTTACCTTGGGTAAGGTTCCATTAGACTCTTTAACATGCATGCCTCCCACAGGTATCACAAATGGAGGGTAGGACCTTGCATACCCCACGGAGACATGCTCATTTAAAAATACAAGATCAACTTCCTTTATTAAATCTTCTAATGGGGGGAAATCAAATTTGAACACTTCTTCCAATAGAGCCTTCATCTTGGGGATGTAGTAATCCATATAACTCAGATACCAGTTTAGGGGGTTGATGGTATTGAAGTAGCGATCCGGTAAATAAGAATATTTATTACCCACCACATCTTGGAACCAGGTTTCCTCTGGAAATCCCCAATTATCAAAATCACTCCCTATCTGCGTCGCCATTGACATGAAAGCAATGACTTTAGCCTTCATTCTACGAGCGATTGGATAGATGAATTCCTTTCCACCATAATCATAAATGATGAGATCAAACTTGGAATTTTCTATCCACTCTATAAACTCTGGATCCCTCAAGATTCCTTCTGCTGCCCCCATAATAAGATCCCACACATTATTTCCATCCCAGAAAGGATCAAAATGACGATCTTTCAGTCTACCAAGAGCTGCTGCAGAGGTGGAGTCCTCGTCCATTTTCTGGTTCGCATCCTTTATGGATTGGGTACAATATTCTGTTATATTCGGATTAGGGATTTCTGGTTTGATCGGTGAGAAGACCGTAATTTCATGGTTTCTTTCAGCTAATTTGCTTATTAACGGCTGCAAAGCAACTCGGTGGCTATGGCTGGATAGTCCAATGAAGAATAAGATCTTGGCGCTGTGAGTACATTTCAGGAATGAAGCTAATAGGAAAAGAGAAATTAATATTTTTGACTCGGGAAACAACATGATGGTACAGCAGAGTTTTACACCAGTCACTAAGCTACTTGCAATGGCTGATAACTAACGAAGAAATCCACTGGATTGCTTCTAGGCATACTAATATTGAATTTTCCAATGCAAACACTTATATGCCCAAAAAATTTCAAACTCCAAAAATAGAAGATAAGGCACGAAGAAGACAAATAATTTATGCACAGTAATGACAATGGCCAAAGTTTAGAAGGCATGTGTGAGCAGCATGACTAGGCACTATTGTCATCATCATCATTTGTTTATCTAACACAGATTATCTCGGGATTGTTACTCTTGATTTTACTCTAATCGTTTCTACTCTATTGTAAAGACACTTGTTGTGATTAAGAGGCAAAAACAATTATTACTTCCTTGAAATAGTTCCCAAGGGCAGCTCCTATATCATTCCAACCAGTCATGCATTCATGAGTTGTTAAATTGATTACGAGACTTATGTATCTTTTAGTACTCTGTTCTGATTTATAACCCATTCGATTAATTGAGGTGTAGTTTTAACAAATAAGAGATTCTCTGTATTTCTCTTAAAAGATATTGATGTAGTTAGCTAATAATTATATGCAGACTCACATTTTTAGCACATATAATCAAGGAACAAAAAGCTCCGTAGAATTCTCTATGTAATTAAAAAAACTCATCGAACAAACACTTTTATTTATTCACGCTTTAAGAATTCGTTGACAGCGAAATGTGGGCTCTCATTCAAATGATATGATCTTAATTGGGATTGTGTCAATGGATTTCGATAAAACCCAGAATTTCAAATGTATTTTACGACTCTTTAAATTTCTGGACGGACTTTTCAAACCAAATGAATTTGATGCACGTAATAAGATACAGGAGAGGAATAACGGCGAGAGCTAAACACGATGTAAATATAGGGAGCCACAAGTCCAAAGATCTTCTCTGCCACCATGTTTGGTGTATCGCAGCCGATCTCAAGTGTGAAGTACTATGGCGAAGCACATATTCCACCCAATAAACAGCTGTGTCAACAGCTGATAAAGGTCGGTCCTTAAATTTATCTGATGCATCCTTAACGGCTTGGAAGTACCTAAAAAACAACAGATTTTAGACCAATAAAAATTATAATACGTAATTTAGGACTAAAAACTGTACTTTTCATTGTCCAAAAGCTCCCGAATAGCAGCGGAAAACGTTTTCACTGTGATATCCGAAAGTTCCAAATGAATTCCAATCCCATGGTATACTGCGGATTTGGCGTTAAATTCCTGGTCACCAAATCCAGGGACCACAATTACCGGGACACCGTGGAATACAGCCTGTTGAAAGCTCATGACCCCCCCTTGGGTTACAAACCCCTTGCATTTCTTATTGGCTATAAAATAACAATAGGAAATATTTTTTACACTTCATTAGTAATACAGCGATGAGCAGAGAAAGCTAAGCAAGGTGAGGTATTTACCTAGGACATCTTGCTGAGGAAACCAGTTTTTAGCCAAGGCGTTTTTAGGAATTTCACTTGGTATTTTGCCCTCCCATTTCCACAGAAATCGAGTATTGGGAATGGATGCCACTGCATCGAATAAAATTTGTTGCGTTTCCTTCGGCAGCTTTGACACTTGGATAATACTTCCGAAGCTTATGTAAACAAAATGGTCTGCCCCGGATATGAAATCAGCGATGTCCTTTAGAAAAGAGGTTTCAACTATGTGAAATTTTGCTAGTGAAATAAATTCTGTGTTAAGAAATAATTATCTACCTGCGGCAAAGTTCCATTGGTTTCCTTAGCATGCATTCCACCCACTGGAATAACATTCGGAGGATACGACCTTGGGTAGCCAATCGAGACATGTTCATTTAATAAAATGAGATCTTTTTCTTTCATTAACTTTTCAATGGGAGGAAAGTCAAATTTCATGGCATCTCTCACTAGCTCTTCCATTTTGGGTAGATAATATTCTTGGTAAGACCAGTACCAAAGCAAGGGGCTAAGGGTATTATAAAACCGGTCGGGTAAATATGAGTACTTATTTAACACCAAGTCCTGAAACCAAGATTCTGCTGGAAAGCCCCAATTTTCAAATTCTGCTGGCAGTTGTGTTCCCGCTGACATGAAAGCAATGACCTTGGCCTTCATTTTATGTGCGATTGGATAAATGAATTCCTTCCCCGCGTAATCATAAATGATTAAATCAAATTTTGAGGTCTCAACCCATTCAATAAACTCTGTATCCTTCAACAATGCTGTGGCTAAATCCAGAAACAGATCCCATAAATAATTTCCCTGCCAGAAAGGATCGAAATTCCGGTCTTTTAGTCTACCCAGAGCTGCTGCAGTGGTTGATTCATCAGCCATTTTTGCGTTGGCCTCTTTCAATGCTCGTGTACAGTACTCTTTGATTTTGGGATGGGGAGCTTCCGATATCATGGGAGAGAACATGGTCAAATCATGTCCCCGCTCGGCTAATTCCGTTAGTAAAGGCTGAACTGCGACTCGGTGACTGTGACTGGACATTCCCATGAAGTAAAGAACCTTGGCACCATTTCCATATTGTACAAAAACGGCTAGAAGAAGCACGACTTTGGAACACCGGGATATGAACATCTTGTGGATATTTCAGTACAGTACTAGTGGATTTGATTGCCGATCGTGCTCACAACTCATTGCTAATAATATCTGTGGTAAGTACTATGTTTATTAATATCATAACTGATATACTTTAACAGCTTTGATTTGATATGACAAGGACATTTTTTTGAAATATTTTTTGTTGTTCGTCAAAATACTCCTAATCCGTATAATATGATGTAATCACGTTATCACACCATGGACGGTACAAAAGTTCGATACTTTTATCTCACAATCAGCAACACTCGAGTAAAAAGGCAGGGAGGTAAAAGCTCAGTTCTTAAGAGGACAAATTGAATGGGGTCCATAAATGAGAAAATGGTAGATGCAAAAAACTAATAAAGTCCCTGCAAATAGTGCTAATTCAATGTCCTCAGAAAAAAATTTCCTTGAAATAAACATTGAAACTTTGTAACAGAATTGAATAAAGGCTTAAGATGGTTGATAACTCTGTTTGACCTACGGGTATGAATCGGAGTATAAACCCCACATTTTTTTTAATTTAAAAAAAATAGTAAGGGTTACTTTTTCCAAAATAGGAATGCGAAAAACCTTTTTTTCGTGAAATGGGTAACAGTGCTGATGAGTTTGTAGTACTGAACAAGAGATACATATTTTTCGCATTCCTATTTGGGAAAAAGTAACCCTAATTAGATAGTTGGTAGGTTTAAAATTTCTCCTGCATCAACAAGTGACAAGTATGGTTTAAATAGGAAACAAATTACATATGTGAGCGGTGAGCGCGATTGAGTGTGTACGGATAAACCGAGCCAACAACTGTTATTAAACAAAAGTACACACACTACACTTGTACTTACACGTGGCAATACTTAGGGCTTAGGGTCGGGTGCAGATGCTTTGCTTGTTAATCAAACAATTTTCACGTTTTAATTAATTTGATAAAAATAGTATGTTTATTCGAATTAAAATCAAATGGATCCATAATGTTATGCACATAATTTTGCCTCGATTGTCTTTCTTTGTTCCATGATTCTATAAAAATTGATGATATATACCAAAATTGGTTAATACCTACATTATAATTACATGATGAATAATAATAATTACATGCGTGATGCGTACATCTATGTAACGTTAGGGTATCGCGTAATTTGTTTTAAATTTCTTTTTTTGAATTGAATATATGCATTTGTATATGTAGACAAAAATAGTTAGGAAACTTGTGCTGCTTTTAAGGGCAGAAAAAATACCTGGTCCAAACTTTCAAACTCCGGTCTTATTAACATGCCAAGTAAGGAAGAAGTTTTCTACCTCTCGAACTCCTTATCCTATTACCTTTAGTCAATTATCAATTTAAAATTGTTGTTATTTGTATTTTCACGACTCTTTAAATTTCTGGACTGACTTTTCAAACCAGATGAATTTGATGCAAGTAATAAGATACATTAGAGGAATGATGGCGATAGCTAAACACGATGTAAATACAAGGAACCACAAGTCCAAAGACCTTCTCTGCCACCATGTTTGATGTATCGCAGCCGATGACTTCAAGTGTGAAGTGTCATGTCGAAGAACATACTCTGCCCACCACACTGCCGTATCAACAGCTGATAGTGGCCGATCTTTAAATTTGGAAGAGACTTGTTTCATTGCTTCTGAATATCTGAAAAAACACCAATTGTTTTAATACCTTGACATTCTTAAATATTGCAAAAGCTATTGTCCTTGCATTGTCAATTTTCCCTTTTATGCTTACTTGCTCTCATGCAAAATCTTACGGATGGAATTCGCAAAGGTTTCTGTTGTAATATCCGACAGCTCCAGGTAAATCCCAATTCCATGATGTTCCGCGGATTTTGCAACAAATGTTTGATCCCCAAAACCTGGAACTACCACTAGAGGAACTCCGTGATAAATTGCTTGTTGAAAGCTCATCACACCTCCTTGAGTCACGAATCCTTTGCATTTAGGATTGGCTGAAAAATGCAAGCCCAATGGAAATGTTAGCGTACGATAGCTATTAGCAATATATAGAAATGCATGGTTAATCAGAAAAGTAATTTATTAAAATTGGCCAACCTAAAACATCTTGTTGAGGAAACCAGTTCATCGGAAGGGCATTCTTCGGTATATTTTGAGGAATTTCACCCTCCCATTTCCAAAAGAAACGAGTGTTTGGAAAGGAAGCCACAGCGTCAAATAAAGTCTGTTGAGTTTCTTTTGGTAACTTGGAAACGCGGATGATACTTCCAAAGCTTATGTAAACAAAGCTATCAACGTTGGCTATAAAGTCCTCCATTGCCTGGTAAAGATGAAAAAAGTAATTAACTAGATAAATTTTCTATTATGTACATGTAGGATACTGCTGGGAATGAAAAACTTTAGTATGTATTCGTACCTTGGGCAAAGTGCCGTTAGATTCTTTCGCATGCATTCCCCCCACAGGTATAACAAAAGGAGGGTAAGACTTAGCGTAGTTAGCAGAGACATGCTCATTAAGAAATATTAGGTCAATATCTTTAAGTAAATTATCAAGTGGTGGAAACTCGAAGTCAAAAACTTCCCTCGACAAAGCTTCCACCTTCGGGAGGTAGTAGCTTTTGTATGAGAAATACCAAACTAAGGGATTTAAAGTATTGAAATATCGGGTGGGTAGGTACGAATATTTATTTCCTACCACCCCCTCCAACCAAGATTCGATTGGGAGGCCAAAATAGTCGAAATCACCAGGCACTTGTGCTGAGAATGATTGGAAGGCAATAATTTTTGATTTCATCTTATGAGCAATAGCGTGCAGAAACTCCTTTCCCCCGTAGTCGTAAATGATAAGGTCAAAGTGAGACTTTTTCAGCCAATCTTGAAATTCGGATGTTTTCAAAACGGCATCACCAAGTGTGAGGAATAAATCCCACATGCTATTACCCTCGAAAAAGGGATCGTAATGTCGATCCCTGAGTCTGCCAATAGCGGCAGCACTGGTCGAGTCATCCGCAAATTTTTCATTTGCATCTATAAGAGCCTGGGTACAAAACTCAGTGATATTTGGATGAGGAGCTTCCGGTTTTAAAGGGGAAAATACTGTGACTTCATGACCCCGATCCGCCATTTTGGTAATGAGTGGCTGAATCGCCACTCGGTGACTATGGCTGGACATTCCAATGAAAAACAAAATTTTTGCACCGCTAGAGATACCGTTGCAGAAGGAAGTCACTACAAAAGCAGCTAACACTAATTTATAAAAACTCATTTTCACAAGATTGGTAAATAGATGTCTAGGGCCGTGCGAAGTATATAAACGCTGGGCTGGAATTTGGAATCACAACAGGAACTGAATGTTTTTTCTGTTTGCACTAGTATTTTTACTATACTGCCCCTATTAATCCTACAGTTTTATATTGAGAAATAAGTTCTGCACTTTATTCCTTGTCATTTGGATTTTCCATTCAAAGTGCATGAATGGTGTGCACCAAGCTGGTTTTTCCACCCATTAGCTCCATTATGTGAGCTTTGCTTTCTTAATGGGATAAATGGAAACGTCTTAAT
>JAQFXU010000590.1:0-46754 GCA_034693705.1 Spatulosminthurus flaviceps | reverse complement strand
TTTACTCGTCCAACGTATTCGATTTTCCCAGAACGAACCTGTAAAACAAATGAGTTCAGATCTCACCGGACGTCTTATTCTTATTAGCGCACTCTGAATGCTTAAACCATGAACCATTACTTCCAACAGAAATCGAAATACCCTTAGGATATATTTGTACCAACCATGCGCAAACAAGTTTTTGGAAGTACAATCAAATCAATAAGTACATACATAGGATTGAACTTCCTCTCTAAACTCTAATATTCACAATGCATTTTTTGGGTAAATCAACACACTTCTTTCCTTCTTCTGGTGTGGACAAACAATATTTTTAAACGTTGAGAGAATAAAACTCGTAATTTATGTTAGTTAATTGCTCAATAACGAGTGTGAAGAGGGAGTCGTATTTGATCGAGCTAAACAGTTGAATTAGGAATAGATGAGAAATAATCATACAAGAATTGAAAGTTGTCGACGCATTTTGCTTCCGAGAAAGCTCTTCACACTGACTGCAGGTGTAATAAGGGATTTGGGAACCTGCGAAATTCCCACGGACCACGAATTCGGGTCCCTTCGTCTCACAGCAGCGATGCAGAGGAAGCAACGCGACCTGGAAGGCACTGAAACGTGCAATGGCAAGGGATTTATTGCATTCATATGGAAATTACCCCTGAATCGGAATGGACAGTGCACTAGTGCAGCGATTTACTTATGTACAAACACTCAGCAAGGACTGCATTCAAGCGTAAATGCATAACGTACGAGTACACACCCCTAATCTCTGATTTCATCATCTTCACGTCCCGATTTTGGGAAGCATTTCTTTGTGTACTTGACACAAAGCTTGTAGTGCGTTAGTAAAAAAGAGTCCGGGTGAGTACATAAGCCTCTATCTGAGTGTTCATGCAACCCCCTCCGCGTCTCTGTATATCTATATCTTTTTTTTACCTGCGAAAGTTTTTTCACGGTAGGAAATGCATTTTTGTATGCGGAAGTGCTAGATGTATGAACAATCGACCACAATACAGTTTTTAGGAAGGGAGGTTCGCCTTCCAAACGTAGTGCTTTTAAACGTAATGAAAGGAATCGTTATTGTCCTTGTCATGTTCACTTGCTTTTAAAAAATAAGTACGTTTTCTAGGTAAAATCTAATTTAATTTGACACTTATAAATCTCTGGATCGAAATAAACAGTAAAACTTAGCGGGAAAATGATTCAGTAATTAGAATTTAAATTCTTCAAATATTCAATAATTAAAGACATGGATTCCCTTGAACCTAATGAAGACAAGCTAAATTCTATGGATTTATTAAAATTATTCTTAAAATGTAGCTGCGTCTTGGGTTACAACTTCTCTTTCATTTCGCCATAAACTATCTGAATGCTAAAAGTGTATTGATTCTCAAAGTGCAGTAAATAAGGTTTTAGAAAAAGGTTCAGTTGAGAATGATGTCATTTCTTTTACCTGTTCGTAAAGCGGTTACGTTTGGAGTTTGAACCAAAAATGCTGAATGCTGGTGTGTTGTTGTTGAGTGAAACTATATGGAAGGTGTGTGTTTTTAAGGCTTCCTGATAGACGTAAATTAAGGTGAATGAATGAAAGAAAAGTATTCAGTTACAGTACCATGAGCATACAATTCACCTTTCCCTTCGTTTTTGGGAATTGATAGCAAGTAAGCATCATGTGCATTTGTTGACAGTGAATTTGAGTTTTGGTCTCTGTATTTATGCTAATAAAAAGAGCAGTAGCTCCTTTAAAAAATGATATCAGATTTTCACACAGAAAGTGGTAAACTACGAGGTTTCATGTTTATGCCATTTTTGCTACAAATATGTTTCGGACCGAGGAGAGTGAAATTGTGAAGGTGGTTGAAAGGGGGAAATAATTGAGTATGAAATGTTATTGGGTGGAAAAAGTGAAGATAAAACGACATTCCTCCTCTCTTCATATCAGCTGTCAGGTGACTGTCACGTCGTGAATGAAAGCAATGATGCTGCCGACGGTTGCATCTCCTCTTCTCTCGCAGGTGCGGCAGACCTTTCTTCCCGTGGGTTGACATATCTATTAGGGCTAGTTCTTTGGTAGCTCTTGAAATCGTAGGGGCAGAAGTATGCACGTGATTAGAAACAAAGTAGAAAAACTCTGCGAGTGCATCAAGCTTCTTAATCTAATGAATTTTAAATGTGTGAGATGATTTTGATGGGAATTCAAGACCGGGAAAAGGACTAAATGTGCCCTTTTGGAATAAAATGATGATGGTGCACACTCGTAATACAAGAGAACTTGCTGCTTAAAATGCGTCAATTGAACGGTTTAATTGAATTATTATAAGTTCTATGCTTACTCAGTGCCTGTATGCAGCAGCCACTACTCATCTCCTGAATCCAGCTATGGTTAAAATAAGTGGGCTGGACTTGTGAATGCATATTAAGAAGCCAAGATTCTTGTTACGTTACTAAATGATGTCGTGGAGTGGCTGAGGTTGTTAGTTGTTATTTAATCAGGTGTCTCGTAGTAATCTTCCCATGTTTCTCTAGAACCAAGAAAGTTTGTCGGACACTTGGAATGAACAGTAGCTTAAAGAATTATAGACGAAGGACACCTGAGGAAGCGTAGAAATATTTGGCATACCATTTGGTTTCCTCAATGAGCCGGATTTTTGATACAGAAATCTTAACATTTCAGTTGTTTAGCCACTATAACAATTGTTTCCAGGTGCATATTACCTGTCTTACTGGACTCATTCTCATTTAGGGAAAGTCACCAAATATTTTCTCATTTTCATACTTGGGATCTGCTCATCTGCTGCCATGCACGACAGCCGAGTGGTGAGTAATTTACAGGTCCCATGCTCTATGTTTTTTATGTTCAAGAGGCTTCATGGTTTCTCCCTGATTTGAAAACTGAAGAATAATTTTATTGTATTTATTTATTTCTATTGAGCCCGTTAAAGTGAAACAACTTGATCAATCAAAATAAAAGGTGTCATAATGAGTTTATTAATTAGGAATGCTCCTTTCAAAACGTAATAAGACACTAATATATATACACAGGTGTTATTGAATATTGCCACCAAACTTTTAATATTTTCTGGCCATTTTTTTATTCGAAAATTTTGAAATATCACGCGAGAAGTCATAGACAGGAAGTTTTTGCACCTTCTAATGAGGACTTTTTAGGAGCACAGCTATTTTATCAAATACCTCATATGAGCTTGAGAAGAGTCCTTTCGGAATAAGACAAATTGCTAGAGTTCATGATTTCATTAGTCAGTAGTCAGTGCTGCTTACTTTTAATGAAGAATCGAATGGGAAGGAATTTGCATATGATTGAACAAGTATTCTAGCCCTTCTCTTGACTAATCTTTTGGTACATTGAGAAGCGGATATGTGAGCAAAGCAATCCTGTTCAATTCTTGGCATTCACTCAGTTACTTACTAGGTTCGGTATTGATATACGGTTACCACATTATTCTCCCAGGGAGAGAAAGAGAGAGCGTTTAATATGACTATCAGTATGCATTGACGGCTATTTACATGTATTTTGCATTTATAGTGTGTCTTCCAAGCTACAGCTACAGCTCCGTCGAGAAACGAAGGGGAGAAAAATATACATGAATTGACAATGAACATTAGCTGGAACCAGGACCATCATGTCATCGTCATTCTATCCCTTTCTGTAAACGAGGGAGAGAGAGAGAGAGACGACTTGCTCTTGCTCTTGACATCACTAACTCTAATGCTCATGGTGGGTTGCGTTACATCCACAACTCCCCTTGCTCTCGCATTTACTCTCTCTCTCTCTCTCTCTCTCTCTCTCTCATCTATCCTTATTTACTGTGTATTGCATTACTTTATGAGATTTCCGAGGAATCCTTTTTCAAAGTATTCACAGCTTCAGATTCAGAATGGTAAGAGTTCTGGTTGGAACAAAGTGTCAAGATTTAATCTTCGCTGCTATAAAATGAATGCAAGAATCGCTCACATGTGAGTGTTGCTCTCACAGCCGTAAGTATTACTTGTTGCATACTCATTGGAACGGCACATGGAAAAAGGATTGGATAATCTGGTCCATGTGCTCTCACACACACTCTCACTTTCCCACACTTTCCAAGTCTCTGCTCACCGAGGACTAAAGGACAGAATGGGAAAAGAGTGCCAGCAGAGGAGTAATATGAAAATTGTCATTACGAGTAGGAGCATGAAGCAAACGTCTTTGTGTTTACACGCGGAGGGTAAGGAGTAAGGACGTTCACAATAAATCAAGTCCTGCCAATATCAAACCCCTTAGTTGTAAATACAGCGTACATCGAAATTCGAACCTTAAGAAGCAGTTGAAATCATATAAACATACCATACAAATGTTTTCATCAGGTGAAGCTTTAAACCTGATGCATTCTTTTATATTTATTATTTGTGCATCGTCCTATTTAAATCCACGTTTCTTCGCCTGCGTTAATATTCGTATTCTGACTGAGTGAAACTGAATCTTGGAAAGATAAATGTTTCATTTAACCAAATGAATCATTTTCTTTTCTGCCTTGTAGTTTTGTACTTGCCTTTTATAAGACGCGTAAAAGTAATAGCGTTTTGCAGTAATTATGACACATTTTATATGCTACCAGTAATTGCCTCTACATCACGGTTATGTATTAAAATTTAATAGTTCATTACAAATCTATAATTTTCACCTAATAACCAGTTATTACCCGCGTACCTACAAAAAATTTGATATCCCTGTTTCCTATCTGACGTAGAACCTGCTGTAGCTGTAGGTGAGAAGTTTTTCAGATCATGTGTTGGACACCGAGGTGCGAAAGTTCCGACGTTGCACGTAAATCAATCTGATACATCGGAGGAAAATGTATTCCTGTAGTGTACTCGGTATAAAGTAAAAAAATAATAGAAAACTGGAAAGAATGAGGAACTTGTTCTGTTGTTCCTTTGCGCTTCCTACATTTTTAAGCATGTGATATACCTGCTTGAGTATTTAGAGTTTAGACTTGATGATAGAAAAACTTCTGAAATGCGGAATTTTAATAATCAGTTTATTTTCCAAACTTTTGCTCTAACAATGTGAGAATTGACTATTCGCAAGCTTTAGATTTTGATTAATTTTACAGGCTGAAGCAGAGAGTCTGACTCTCGTCGCTTATTCATGTTTGTGAGGAGGTACTAACAAGTACTGAACTGTTGGGAATTAGTTTCATGTGCCTAAGTGCATCCACAGTATATGACCCATTCCCTTACGCTACCAAGGACATTGAGAAATTTCCGTTTAAAATCCCCTTACGCCATTAAACGGGAGCCGGCTAACCAATATCATGTTCAAAAACCCATTTCACCTAATTTTATTTCACCAAATTAATTTGAAGCAACAAGTATAGGTGGTTTTACCAAAAGAAAATTTGGGCCAAATTATTTTGGTGGAAATGTGTTGGGTTTAGTTAGGTTAAGAATTTTTCACCCCGGGGGTGGGGGGCGGCTGAGAATATAGGGGGCCTAATATAAACTTATAGAAAAAGAGGGTTTGTGGATTTCCCGTATAAAATCATTAGTTGACCATTAAACTTAATATTTCCTAAGTGGCGTAAGAGGATTGATAATATGCCATGAGTGCATTTATTTTCGTGCTGGATATATGATTTCCCTATAGTCAGTTCAACCTGGACAAACGCATGCATTAATGTCTTACGCTCATGTAGCTGTGCAGAAACACGAAAGGGTGTGCAGGTGAGTGTGAGAAGAACTTGCGGAGGAACAGAGGATAAAATGATAATTTTTCCTGATATTTTCCGCAGATAACAATATGTATGAGTCTAATACGAAGTCTACTTACAATTACTGCTCCCAGATATTGAGATACTTTCATGCCTTGGAGTGGCCAAGTCTCAAGCCTGTGTGTGTACACTCTTGGACAGGGCACTTGCTGAGTGCGGTTGTAGCTTGTAGTAGATAGAAATGCAAATTTGTGTGAGTTTATGAGAATGATTAAGCTGATTTTGCACGTACTCTGGACTGTTTTCATGTTATAGTATGTACATATCTAGGAGGTTTACAAACAGGTATTATGGCTACTTGTTTCGAAAGTTCCTCTCACTTTGTTTCTTGTGGTTTTACTGACATTATGTTGCTCAAGTGCTTAGACAGCTTCTCATGTACCCAAGCTGGAGTCAATGCTAGGGAAAGAAGTTAGGGGGTAGCTTGACTCCAATGTATAAGGCATTCATCACGTACCAAATTAAAAGCTGGACATGCAAGAGAGTAGACGGCAAGGGGGCAAGAGAAGATTATAAGCAATTCCAGTCTGCTTTCTCACTTACTCCATCCTGATATGGAGTATCAGCACGGTAACCACCTGTTGCTAATTAAAGCTGACTTGTTTCGCTTTACGTACGCTATATTTCCTGTCCCTCTTCACTCGCATTGCAATGTCCACCTCTCTTTCTGTTGTCAGTCTAGCAACCGAATAGAAATGTAACATGGTACAATCACATGTAGCTTTGTCCATGCAATTTCTCAAGGAAGTTAGTCATCAAACATTGCGACGCATTTGCCAATTCCTAGAGCTGCATCAGTGGAACATAGAAGTTTAGATTCTAAGCTGATTATGTATATATCTATGATTTTCTTGACGAGCATTAAAGGTAGAATATGAAGTCGTGGAGGGTAAAGAGAGTGGAGAGGGAAATTGTCTCATGATAAATACAGGGAGAAGCAGCCGCGGCGCCAGCTGGACTTTTTCCGTGGGAAAATAATGCAAGTAAATATGTATGCCTGTGCTTAGAATGCCGCTACTCATGCACATGAGAGAGAGAGAGGGTAGATTCCCTTATGAGATGCCTAGTTTCACTCCCCACCTGCCGACAATTGCTTCTATTCCATCTATTCCAGCTTGGGCCAAGGCTTTTAAGTAATGAGCTGCACATATTCCTTCACTCTCTTTAATCAAATTCATTTCTAATTTCTCACCTACCAAAATCCAGACCAGATTTCTTTCTTTGAACGTGCTAAGATGTTGGCAGTTGATTTTTCAAAAATGACTATTCATTCATATTAGACTTGATTTTTCACTATTAAAAGTTATAATATTAGAATTAGCCCACAATGGAGGAAGTTTATTTGAGGAGACCACCAGCGGTAAAATCAATTTGAAAAATTGAAAAGCGGATTTAGATGGACTCAGACACTCTGAGTAGTCCTGCTTTGTAAATGACAAATCCACGTTTGTGATAATTGGCTGATTTTAAGAAATGCGACATTTGGATAGTAGCCACTGGCTGCTTTACACATATATTGAGCATGTTTTCGTACTTTCTACTCCTCTACTTGCTGAGTGAAATGTATAGAAAGGTAGTTAGTTCCCGGAATAATTGGAGGGGAAGCAGCTTCAAACTTAGAAGATAAGAAAATATTGTTAGTATAGTTTTTCCATTTTTCGCCGCCCACCGTGACACATAAGTTTATTCGAAAATTTCTTGCGCCTTGCTTTGCACTTCTGAAGTGGTATCTTCATTTTTTGTGTACCTGTACTGGAAAAGTTATACCTGCCGAGAAGTTGCATTCGCAAAACATTTCTCATCTCTAACGACTGACGTCATGTTTCTTGTCTTAGACCCTCTTACATGTTATGCAATTTTTTCTTGACCAGTTTCTCTCATACACCGTCTCGTTGGTATTCCATCTAGGTTGTCATATGACCAGGTCCAAGATAATTTTTTAAACATAATGTGGGGGCGTGATGACGATACAATTGTCTTATCTCCAGATCTGCCACATTACAAAGAAATTTTGTGATGGATGTGTGTAGAATTGGAAGGATCTTTTCATATTTTAGCAATCTCATAACGGCAGTTGTAGCTTTAGGGTGGGGCTCGCTCGACACTATCCTCAAGTTGAAGAACAAGGATACAGGATTTATGGATGCTTTTGATTACATTATTTAACAAAAGCATAAGTTATGAATTTCTTATTTCTATTTGTCCAACGAGGCCTGGTTTTGCATGATGAAAATAGGCAGGAAGCCAGGCTTAAGGTGTAAATCTTTACCAAGCATTTTTATTCCTTTCGTCTGCTTTTGTTTGAACGGCGCCCATGGCTCGTTCGAATGGGGTGGAAGGTGGAAGCATATGTAAGTGTTTTGGCAATCGGTCCAGAATCCAGAAGTGTTGTGCAAAGCAGGAGTCAAGGTATGTTACCACGGCGCAGATTTCATTCTGGCTCATTTCATTCATGGATGGTGAGTTTGTGTGTGTGTAGTGTATTTATACGCACTCTGTTCACTCACTTGATGTGTTCAGCGTAGACGTTTGCATAGTGAGTGAGTGTGTACATTGGTAGTATGATGCAAATGAATTGGATGACTGCTCAAGATGATTCAAGCGTGTGTGCGGGTATTTATAGAAAAAGTTTTTTATCCGAATTTAGCAG
Organism: Spatulosminthurus flaviceps; assembly: GCA_034693705.1. Classification (NCBI taxonomy): domain Eukaryota; kingdom Metazoa; phylum Arthropoda; class Collembola; order Symphypleona; family Sminthuridae; genus Spatulosminthurus; species Spatulosminthurus flaviceps. The sequence goes on along the minus strand of JAQFXU010000590.1, from coordinate 38,342 downwards.
AGGTATTCGGGATCTGTGTGTGTGTGTTGCCGAGGCACATTTTCACCAGTAATATTCATCACTTGCTCTTGTTTACACACACGCAAGCTGGAGCAATGCAGAAATTGAAAGTGATGGCACATAAGTGAGCTGCTGCTCCTTCAAACCAAAATAACTTCCAATACCAGCACTCCTCTGCTCTGAACTTGCACTTGAGTGTGAGACCAACTTCTCGTATCTACTATCACACCTTTTCTGTACCTTTTTCATGAAATCCTAGTCTTACTACCAGCAATAAGACTTATTCCTGGTACAAGTAGCAATTTCCCTGCTTCTGTAGCCACGAAATGCTCGCAGAATTCATGTGTACAACTCAAATGCATTGACGACATAAACATGTTTATGTATATTTAGGTAAATATGTGTGTAGCATGAAAATAGATTATTATAGTAATGAGCAGTGTGTGTGCGTGAGTTCAGAGAAGGTGCAAGTAGTCATAGGGGGAATTGAGTGGTAATGTTGGAAGATTTTACTTACACAGAGAGAGAGAGAGAGAGAGAGAGAGAGAGAGAGACAGACAAGTCTTTAAGTTTGGCATTGGCATTGTCATCTATAACGTAATAATGCAGTGTTCAGGGATTTTCATTCCTTCCGTCTTCTCTCTCTCTCTCTCTCTCTCTCTCTTTACTCCTCCTATGATAGTTATGAAGCGGGACTGGGGCGCTCGTTCGCTTGGCTGCTCACTCACTTGCAACATTATACTCGGACGAAATGATAATATATAGTGCAGTGTGTTACGAGTGAGGAGATTCTACGGTTAAATGCATGACACTCTGGATCCAAGAGAAATTTGTGAGAAAGAAGTTGTAAGTGCTGTGGCAACGTCGCCACGCGAGACTCTTCAAGTACTTGGGGATCTCTCAAGGGAGCAACACATTTAGTTGCAGGGGTTTTGTTTGGATATTTTTCCTTTCATTGGACAAAATCCTCTTGAAGACCAAACGTTGCATATGGAGGAACCTTGAGCCTTCTCTTCACTTTGTCTTCCTTTTCTCTGCCCATCTCACGCATCTCTTACATTCCCTTATACCAAACCAACATTCTAATGTACACATTGTACACATTCTATAATCCTCATCTTTGATCTTCAGCTAACTTTATCTCTCTCTCTCTCCCTCACTCACTCAATCTCGTCTACTAACTTGTCTTTCCACGTGTACTGTAACGGCGGGAAATATATACCAAATAAATTATTTCATCATCCTTCATTTTACGTTTATATAATCTGGGAGAACTGCTGCTGAAACAAGGCAAGCGAATATGGAGCAATGGTAATTTATAAAACAGAAAAAGCTATGGGAATGAAAGGGTGGGATGAAAAAGTGGCAAAAGCGCTTTAGAGCAAAGTAAGGAAGGAGTTGTTATGTACGAGGTACCTTCAATTTATCTACTTTATTTACTCTTTTTTCCCTCTCTCCCTCTCTCATTGTGATACATGGATAGGAATAGGAACTGTAAGGAAGATGTAGCTGTAAGTAAAGGTATGATATAAAAATATAATAAAGGGCTGGTTGCTTGTTGGTTGGATGGTTGTGTGGCTTTGCTTGGACCATGAATGTTTGTGTGGCTGGGCTGCTGCTCTACTGCAATGCATTGGAATTGGCTCTGAGGGTGTTCGTTTCCTTGGCTAGGATTCGTTCTCACTCACTCTCTGTTTCAGGGTGAAGTGGAACGTGGAGAGAAGTAAAGGGGGTTGCTTCACTCGTAGCTATATGTGCACTGTACATACATGTCTCGTATATGTTTATCCAGTTTTGTTGCAGCCATGTGTACTTACTTGTACACGAAATGGTAAGACTGTGTTATAAGGTAGACGTGGGGTGTAGGTTCCCTTGGAAACTTGCTGGTGAGTCGGGTTTTGCAATTGAAGGAAGGAGCGACTTGGATAGAGAGAGAGCAAAAAATGCTACACACTTGATTTTTTCTCTCATTCGTACTTGTACTCTTACACTTTGCTCACACACAAACTCTCTGGAGTCTTCTCCTTCTGTGTTACACTCCAGCGTAAATATAATTACATTCAACTAAACCTACGCGACACGATAAAAAAACTATTGCAAGACTTACACTCTTGTTCTTCGGGACGGAAAGTCAAGCGAGTCAAATACAGCGTGGCAAAAGTCCGACATACATACGAGTAAACTCACGGCAACTAAATAAGTATAAAGTGTCTATTTTTTACTCTGTGTTTTGGTTCCGTTTTTTTGTTCACATCTTTTACAAGTTGTTCGGTCCCATCAGTTTGCAAACTGTGAGAGCAGAGTTAACTTGTTGCTTGCTCCTCTGTTCCACTCTTTCATCTTTACTTGTAAAGTTATACGTGTGCCTTCTCTACTACTGCGCCTTTTTTCTTCTATCTTATCATTTGATATTATTATTACGAGAAGCACTCGCAGTTAAACCAAACGAACTCCTCTTTTTACTACGAGTTTTTGTGTCTTTCCTTGCAAGCAATCATTTAACTTTTCATACCCTACACCGTCCGATTAATCAACCACGCATTTGAACCACTGGACGTTATGTGTTCCTACACATTTTGTGTGTGCTTTATTGACTCAAATATTTTCAGTTTCCAAAGAGTTATTTGAACATTTTGAAAACTGTTTTGGCGGAAATTTAGTGTGATATTGTTGTTGCCTTCAAAATATAGACTGATTTTATTTTGCTCAAGTGGGAACACCTCGAAGAAAGCAACAGGTCGCAGAGGATTCTCCGTCTCAAATCAATAACTCGACGCGATTCTTAGTTATATAATAAATTCCTCTTACTGTAGTAAGAGATTCATTTTTTCAAGGAAGATTTGCTGTAGCATTTATTGCTAAATTCTGCGGTTCACAAATGAAAATGGCTCTGGTGGATTCCAACGGGCTTGACTCGTACCGAAATTCAATTTCTAACGGCATTCATGATGTGGTTGGCAGTGACGATAAGGTATTGCTTATTTACTTACACAACTTCTAATGAGGTTCTCAAATCTATGTTGTTAACGCAGTTTTAGTTATGAAATAATGTAACGACGGTAGCTATGGAATGATATAGGAGGCAGCTTTATTCTGATATTCATTCTCGATCAAGCCTTTTGTGAATTTAGTATTACAGATCTTTTTCTGTGCATATAAAGTGGAGTTTCTCTATTAAGAATATACGCAAGGAAGAAAACATGGTTGACATTGATTTCGTATAAGGCAGTTTCGTGCATCATTCATACTTACCCTTGTAGGAAGATAGAAGTTTATTTCCGCCTTGCCGTGTATCTGCATGTGAGACAAGTCCACTAATTGTTGGGCAAACCAGCCGAGTAATACCTGCAATGGTTGTAAAGCATAGTTGGTTACATTGTGCTTTGTATTTTACACCCCACAGTTTTCATTAGGTGCATAATAGTGGCAAAGAAAAAGCTCACTGTGATTGCGGAAAGTTATGCTGTTGGATGGGTCTCAGGTTCAGGGTTTCCATATTCCTTTCCTTGAATACTTAAGCTGCATATGTGGTGCACATATATAAAACGTAATCAAGAAAAGCCTTGAGAACTACACTCACTCCGACCTACTGGGCTGGGCTCCTTGCCTACCATATTCTTCACTCTTACCTACGCCGCTTTTGGTCCAGTTAAATAATCATTATTGCTTACTTATTCAATCGCTAATGAAATGCATTTGATTGCAAGGCCTAATGCTTGAGAAAGTTGCTACCGCCACAAGCTTCTTCCGCGTTGGCTGTACAAGCACGTGTATCACCTCCTTAGAGAGAATCAGAGAATCGTGCGGATTTGCGTACGAGCTATCATGTTTGTGTGTGTGTGTGTGTGTGGGGAGAATTCCAAAAATAGGTTCAACTTCTGCTAGTTCTCGTCGTTCTTCGACGTATTTATCTTCTGAATGGTGCGCACTTCGGGCATTGGATGAGATGGAACTGATGTATGAACTGTACGTATCATCGAATGTTTGCTGATCGTTGACGGGTTGCATGAAGAATGAAAGAATGTGAGATTGTATGATTCTTTTCTGGGAGAGTTACTAAGGATGGTAGCAAATATTTTAGTGGAAGGGAAAATCAGAGTTGTGAAGGTGCCAGTCGTCTATGTCCGACGCTGCTGTGAGGTAATAAGCAGTCACGTGCAAGGCAGCCTTTGTTGTCTAGTCTAGACTGGTAGTCTGTTGATGCCTTGTTGTTAGTTCTTTAGGGATATCTCATATCCCCCACTACTAGATCTCTTGGTAGAGTAGTGGAGTATTTTGAGAATCAAAACTAAGAATTTCGAATTTATCAACAATCAACATGTTTTGATAGACACAAGTAATCAGTGCTTGTTTTCTTGTGCTGGAATTACAGGTGGAATATTTTTTTTCCAGTGTGGTTTAGGTCTGCCACAAGGCTAAATCTTAGCCTAATTGTAAGCCCTCATGTTGTCTTGACTCGGAGTCTGTAAATATTATGTTTGTTTGCATATTCCTGCGTATAAAGATTGTGAATGAGAATCTATACATACTTTGATGCTGTCATTAATTTTACAGTCTTGCTATTTATAAATTGTATCAAAATATTAGGTGATACGAGCTTTTGGGTCGAATGATTATTCATTGCTCCATGAATCATCATACGTTGGGACAGCGAAGCTGAAGCACATTTCGATCTGCGACTGAGCATAATAAAGAAACCCTAACGAATTGCGAATTGTGGAAGCTGAGCGTGTAGCTTGTAACGACTGTATAGTGTAGAGGAACTCGGTGGTTCGTTACGAACTAACCATCTCTCTCGCTCTTTCTATACCTATAGAATGTGACGTTCGGTATGTTATTTATTAAATATATACAACTGAGGGTATAATGGCTTACTGAAATGAAAAGTTTCTTTGAAAGGAGCAAATGAAATGGAAAGTGAATGCGTATCATCCCCAGGTTTTAATAAAAAGAAGTAACTTTGAAAAATGCATTTTTGTCCAGAAAGGTCTAGCTGATCCCATTTTACCTGCACAATCCTATTAGAGAGTATAGTAATACCGCATGTATTCAAAACATTTGTTCACGACAAATATTGTGTATGTACGGTACATAATGTGCCCCTCCACAGGTAGGTGATGGTAGATGTAGTTGGTGCATAATACCAGGACTTAATCTAGCCCTGAGCTCTCTCTTTTTCGACTGCTGGAGAAATATTTGTGGTCATCAGATGCAGCATATTAGTGAATTGTTGTTAATCAGCTGGACGGGGAACAACAATTAGAACATCAGAAGTGCTCGGTTTCTATTGTTTATTCGTAATTTAATCTTTCCTTTGAGAATTGCTGCATGAAATATGATTTCATACAGAAATAGAGGGAAGTAGGATACAGATTGAGGAAGTTTTTGTCATTGACATTGAAATTGTCTTTGGGATAGTTGTAAGGCAGACATAGCATTGACAGTGCACTTGAAATACGATGGTTGAAACTTATGCTCATTGTTCACTTGATGTGGCTATTAATAGCTGTTTGGTGTTGGTGTGGTAACGTCGAGGAGTTGAAGGTATTATGGTACATACATTAGAGAAACAGACAATAATTCCGTGATTATTATTAAGGTAAGAGACTCAGGATGACGAAGAATGCCTAAGCACTAGCCTTGTGTGGCGTTGAAGGTGAAATGATTCCTCATTGTACTCCTCTTTGCTTGAGCCACAACGCGGAACCCCAAATCTGAGTCACTGCTTCTTTTAGAGTCTATAGTCTCATGGGCCATTATATTGCTTCATTTCCTTTTTAAACTTTATCTCTTAAAGTTCTTTTCAACTTAGACTTTTGGGGATTTACTTTGAGGGTTCTGTAACGGTTGCTGTACTTTTAGTAGTATTTTATTTGAGCTTCTGGGTAACGTTTATTACTTTATGACAAATTTATTTCCGAAAAAGTATGATTGACCTGTTTCTGTGTCGTGATGTAATATTGTCACTTCTCCATAGCCCTGCAGTATCTGGAGGAATGACCCTCGTTTCTTTCATTAGTTCTGTTTTCGAGCAAGTGTTTCTTTCTCTCTCTCCTTGAACACGCTCACATTTTTGCGTACATTTCCTCATTTGGTTACATTAGTATTCGAGATTAATTGATTTCCAGGAAAGTACCTTGTATTGAGGGACAAATGCTCACATCAGTGGCTTCATTTACCTATCGTAATATCGCCTTCGTTTCTCCCCTTCTCGCTCTCGAATATCTTGTCTCCACACTGTATCTACATAGATGTGAGCAATACTATTTGCTAAATACGTAAACAAAGCGCTTGCTTATTTGTTTTAACTGAAAATCCAGGCTCATTGAAATGGCATCTATGTATTTTGCAAGCACCAATATTCTGGGGAGTCTGTCGTATACTTTAAGAATATGGTTATCGATAAAATCATTTTCATGAAATATTCAGTGCCTTTCGTACATTATAGACTTGAAATAATGTTGTGTAAATGAATCTACGCAGCAGGTTTGAGAGTAAACAAGCTGTTTTTCGTAATCAGTGAATGAGGAGAATCCTTTGATTGGAGTCTGCAAGACTAATAGTTGTATGTGGGTCTCAACGTAAAAGCCTTTGTTTATTTTCATGAGGTGTTTGTAGATGTGCAGTGCATTTTATTGGCACAATTTTTTCATGCCCTATCTTGAGGTTTCAATCCTTGCTACCCTCGATCCAGTTTAGATTTTGTCGGGTGCAATAATCTAATTTTTGATAAATATCCGTCGTTAAGATAAATTTCAAATGTTTAGTTTAATGGGGTTTCCTGCCGCGAGAGAGAATCAAACTGCCCTAACTAAATATTTCCATGTTATCTAATCTAGAATAATTATATAGCTTGGGTATTCCAACGGATTTGGATTGGCCATAACGGCCTATTTATGGAGACAAATATTTCACGCTATTGATTGAACTGTTCAAGAAAGATGCATGCGTGTGAATGAATGAATGGATTTTTGTCGTACGAATTATTTTGCATGCAAGAGTGAAAGTGCGAATGTTTTATTTTCAATGCAGTTCTCTAATAGTTGTAGGTACTGTTTACATTACTTCAGACTGGAAGAAGGTTGGGAAGCAAAGGAGGAAAAGGGCGCAAAAAATGGCATAAAAACTTAATATTAAATTCATAGCTTTTTACTTGGTTTATCCTATCGTAGAGTAAAGTCGTAGTAGTCTATGGGCATTGAATGAATGCAGCCGTTTTTTCCTCTTGTTTTTGTTTGCATTTCCAGTCTTGTTCTTCTTCTTCTTCTGCATCGGCCGTGGCCCACTCACATCTCCCAACCTGTTGTGCATCTCAGGAGAAAAAAACAATGAATGGCAGGAAAAAAGCATGATTTTGCAGGAATTTCATTTTTCTTGTACTATATGTAGTCTGAAAACAACAAGCATCCAGCTTGATTTAAGACTGGGTATTTCTTGAGACGCATAGCAAGAAATTGCAAGATATAATATATACCCTCGCCCTGTTTGCAGGCCATATATAAATTGCAAGTTTTATAAAGAAAGGAGGAAGGAAGTTGTGTCAGTTGGGGCCGTAGTAGCAGGCAAATCTCAAGGTTTTATTCAATTATGGGTTGAGTTGTAGCAATAATTGATCCGGATACGAAATTGTCTTCCCTGTACTTATAATGTTTTGCCACGCCTTATTGTTAACAAAAAAATTTCTATAAGCATTGATCTTGAACTTCTCAGCTCACTCATTTCCTTCTTTTTCCAATATCTTACATACCAGTACCTCGCGTCCTCCAATGAAATTTTACGCCGCCTATGCCAAATCATTGGAAATTCGTTAATTTCATCGTTCAGGAAACTCTCTTGTACGTCCACCCGAGTAGTAACACTGCGTCTAATCACAAGGGTCAAGCATTTCCAGGCATTTTTAGTTGCAAGAGCAACTATCATTGTTTTAAAATGATGAACGAATAAAAGTACAAAATGCAACCATGGTGCTACTCTGATTTTGTTCTGATAGCGATGAGTTTTTGAACGGTAGTTGGATACAAATTATGTTTGGAACTTTATTTGTTCGCTTTGCCGCACTACGTTTGGGCTTTAACAAATTCTATTTAAATTAAAAGCTCTCAGTGAACTTGGGGAGAAGTAATCAAGTAATTACCACTGCGAATGAATGGCTTTTGATGTCCTCGTAAATTTTCAGAAAAAGAACATGCAAACTGATTTAATGAAAAGCCGGGCTGGTGAGGATGAGCATGTAGTATTTACTTAGGACGACAGTGGTGTTCGATGATTTGTCAAGCTGTAATATTTGTAGACATTCAGTAATTAGTGGCTTAGTGAACAAGTGAGAAGAGTCGTAAGCAAATAATTAGCATCTCACGAAGTGATATTGCAACATTTTATAAAAAGGCGACTTTGTCTTAAGTCGGCTCAGTCTGGCAGAGAATTTAATTAGGAAAATTGTTTTGATGGCCACGACCTTGTGGTTTCGTAGTAGGTGAGAGAGAGTACGCCGTGTGAATTGCTTGAATTGGCGTGTAGTTATACTCTTTAACTATATAGTACCACTTGTTTGGGAAGCCCTTGGATCAGGTAATTCTACAACTCGTTCCACATCTCAGTTTCTACACTCGTGTTTATTTCTAGCTTTCAGTGGTCATCATTCACCATATACGTACGCCTAACTTGAGCGAGAGTATTTGTCATCGAAAGAACTTCTAGTCTCACGTAAGGACACAGACTCAATGTCAAGTGCAGCATGTATCGAAGGCGACGTCTTTATAATCAGGAAATACATTGAAATATTCAGCAATATTTTGCGGTGATTTATGCAACATCATTGCCATTAATGTTGTTGTACATGAATTCTTCCGTAAGGGGCAAACATTTATTTGTCTTGCCTCTTGCCACGTGGAGAACAAAATCTATGTGACGACTATTTCCTCATTGTGTTGAATGCAACTACTCCAAATTATTATAGTACTAAAGGTTGGATTTTCTTAGCCTTTAATAATTAAGGCTCAGATTAGAAGACGCGTTTTCGAGGAAAAGGTCGTTTCCCCAATTATACCTACACATAAATAAGAAGGATTAGTTTTTTCGGAAGGGTCGTTGTAGTTCTAAGAAAATATGTGTTAGGATATTGACAACTGCTCAAAACAACGGGTTGGATCAAAATTTGACGCTGTGGTTCGCTTTATGGTATTATGTCTTCAATGAATTTTATGGGAGAAATCAACCCATGTTCGTGGAAGATTTTTTCGGTAGAGGATAATTGCTAGAAAGTACTTGGGAAGGGATTAAAATCCGGGGATACTTCGCCTGGTGACCTATTTGTTTCCAGTTCGGTTTGTTTGTTCCTTTTTATGAAATTGCTGAGTTGGGAATAGATATATTTCCTTAGAAATTGACTCGGTGTGTGTATGTATGCGGATGAATTCCCCGGTAGTGGTGAGTGGTGGTAACAATAAATCCATTGCTTCTCTCCCAACTATCTTATCTTGTCGAGTGTCCAAATATTGAAGTGTTTCTTGGTAGAAATGTTTTATTATCCGACATGGCTTCTCATTCCTTTTATGGACCCTGTATTTGAACATTTGAAGGATGGATGGTTAGAAAAGGCTTGTTCACAAGAAGAAAGGATGAAATGTGGAGTAAAGTTTAGAATAGTAAAACAGAAGGGTTGCTCTTCATAAAATTACCGAGTACATCCCAAATAATATTGTCGTCTATTGACATCGTCATAAAAAAAGAATCTGATCACAAGTTTTACTCCATTTTGGTTACGCTTTAACAAGATAATTTTCATGAGGGGTTCTTTCTTTCTTCTACTCTCAAAGTAGGACAATTAGGGTTGAACGAAAAAAATGGGAATGCATGGAAATGCATGCTCCGGTGCTCCTACTTTATGCTTTAATGTCTGAAAGGACTTAAAGGGTTATGTTTTTTTGCCGTCCCAAAGGGATTTGAAGCTGTACTTTTGTGTACTCATACTTGTATAGTTTTACCATTATTTCCTTGTCCTGTAATAAATGACGGTAGATATTCTCTTAAATGAAATTTTCGGATGATTTTCTTTTCATTTTTCGGATGTAGGAGAGTGTCTTCTTGCCCAACGTTACTTCTGTGGGAGCTCCCATGGGTTTTTATCCCTCGGCTGTTCATATAGGCTTTTCTCATTTTGCCTTTCCCTGTCCCTACGATTCCTCCAATGGATTTACATTATTCCCATTCGTGGTTCAGTGTATGTGATTTAGGAACATAGTGGAGACGCATGGGGTTCTGTGGCTACCTGTGAGATGTTGGTGGTACGGTGGAAGGAAGGAAGAATGAGGGTAGGGTAATAAAACCTAATGATGGCGAAGTTGTGGAGTCTGAAGTAGGAAAATCAAGTGTGATGAATTGATGAAATAATACCTCTAATATGCGTGATGGATGGGTTTTAAAGGAAACAAGTTCGTATCAAAGGGTTGAATAAGAAGGTATCCTGCACAAACAAAGTGATCACAACTGATCCCTGTACCTTTTTCAGTAGGGGTTTTAAACAGGCGCGGAATGAAAGGCCCATGGGTACTACATTATAGCATAAAGTGTCATAATCCTTCCATGTCCACCGTACTAGTTCGTGGAATTCTGTAGGAAATAAGGAAACTGAAAGTGGTGAATTTTTTCCAAAAAAGTCTTTCATACTGAACGGAAAGAAGGGTTGAGTTGATAAGAAAACTTCCCTCTTATAGCAATTGCCTCAGGCTACTGGAAGCGATACCTGTGACTTGCATTAAATGAACAAGGGTTAGCAGCCCTGGCAGGTTGTAGGGTATTCCGATGGAGACTTTTTCAACCCTTTTGTAGTGTATACACGAGATCTTTTTTCTTTCGTTCCTGTTCTCCTCTTGGTGTCGAGATTACAATGGAAGGCTCTGTAGTATGTTTTGGGGCGATTCTAAAACAGCTTGCTTACACTCTGAATTTTTTTTCAGTTTGCTTTGCAACACATGCTATAACTTTCGTTTTCACGTTTCGTCCTTTCATGTAGCATGTAGTCTCTACATTTTTTCTTTATTATATGCATGTAAAAGAACTTGAATTGGACATTGGACATGTAATATATTGGAATTCACTTTAGAATGGAGAAATCATCAGATAATTAATTCGTACAATGAAGTCTATAAGTGCGCAATGAAATCTGAAGTCAGCTGCCGTCTTTAACCTTTTCCTGATAATTTCTGACTCTGAGACCAGACTCGCAATCAGCTTATTCGCCAACTCATCAAGTCTTGTACTATTCAGTCATCACCAATCACTTGGATTTCTTCCCTTATTTCTTCTGCATATATAGTTTTGGCTTCAAGTTCAGGATGCATATTATTTGATATCATTGAAAGCTTTGGCAGTACAGACCTGCCTGTACATATATAATGTATATTTAAGGCTTATTGAGAAATCCATAAAATCATTATTATTATTACATCGAAGTGTGAGTGAGGGAGGTTTTAAGCGTTTTATTTATACAGTCTAAATAAGATGTAATTGAAAAGTCTTATTAACATCTTTCTTTTAGTCGCCATACATAAATGCTGGAAACTTGTGAGCTATGTCTCCCTTTGCTACTACTATATAATTGAGTGGCCAGTATTTAATGTGGTGTATAGCTTCCCTGCAATCTTGTTTGAAAATGAGCTTCATGTGTTTGTTCGTGGTGGACCAGAGTAACAGGGTTTTAAGAAAAATTGGATACTCTCGCAGGGTGGTTTATTACAGTAAGGATTGGTTCCAAGCACTAGATTTGTTTCCAAAGTCTGGTGTGAGAGAAGAAAAAGATAATGGAATCGAGGTTGCATTGTTGGACTTTGATGATGACGGATAAAAGAGGAGAAAAACAATTAATCTTGAGTTCACAGTTTAGAGGTTGATTTATAGGAGAGAATTGTTAGGTTCCTTTGCCAAACGCCTGCGGAGGTAAACGTATTGCTTCGAATATTTTTTGAAGTTTCACATGGACACAAGTACATCTAATGCGAGGTGGCTACGAGCTGTGATTAGACTTTTCACGGTACGCGGCGGTTATACATATATGAACATGCATTTAGGTAAAATGTAGGATGGGCATCATTCTATATAAATGCTTCTAATTTTTAATCTGGACATGTGGAAAGTCTGGTCCTGTCTTAATATCCACCGCTTTACCTCTCTGCCTCTATTCACACATAATTAGCATTAATTTGTTTGTGTGTGAATAATTTGGGTCGGCTTTTATGGAGAATTCATGAGCAGAAGAAGATTAATTAAGCTCTGCTCTTGCTGTGCTTACCTGTGACAAGACTGATTCTAGGAACTGACTCAGGGCCAGTTGAGTAGGGAAAGGAATCCAGATCTGCGTTTTGGTGGTAATTCCTTATTTCTTTCAAGCATATAAAAGCTTGTTAGAAAATTATTCTTGTGGCCATCAGCATGCAAGTAGTTAGCTTTGGTCTCTGCTGCATTAGAGAATACTATATGGATGACGGGACGGCGTTGTGGCGGCAGAGGTGTGACATGCTTTCATGATAGTCCGTGGCTTCACGGCGGTTAATTCTCTCATACTGTGTCTATTGGTTTCAGTATTGAGTAGTCAACCATTTTTGCACTTTTATGAAGAAATTAACGATGTTTTATCCTTATCCTTCAAGTACGTCTCAGGTTAATCCTGCCTCCTGCCTGAGTGTAGTGTCTCACAAGATTTCACTGAGACTGAGTCCTGATTCAGTCTTAGATGGTGCATACAATCACATAATGTGCTCATAGACATAGCAAAGTTGCTGCTAAAACTGAGCCGCTGCATTTGTCTGAGCCAATTTAGTATTTTGGTTGAAATGATAGAATAATATGTGTACAAGGTTTCCGCGCTCTTTGGCAGGAAGTGTAATAATTCTAGAGAGTCTCATGGTGACTATATGGTGAGGGACGTGGATTTTCGGAGAAGGTTTACCTCGCTAACAGTGTTCTTTAAGTGATCAATGTATTTGGTTATTATTTTTTGAGGTTAAATTGAAAGGTGGCTGAGGTTGTGTGTAAAAGTAATTTGTTATTTGTTACCACTACGTGGATGCATTGGTTGTAGGATGCGGGAAGAAAAAATTAAAAAGGGGTCTTTGTATTTTTTTGGAACTTTACATAGTGAGTACACATTCACTTGCAACAACCAGCATTATTATCACATACAAGAAAATTAATAGCCGTCCTTGAATTTCTGATGCGTTCATAACGTTTGACAAATGAGCTTTTGGGGGAGAATATGAGAGTTGTAGGACTGTTGTTTTGTTTTAAAACATGTGAACAAGCGTGTGTAGCGGATGAAATATTTTCTAAATCATCATTATTACATGAATGTTATTTTTTATGTCTCGTCCTTTCATTTATTATTTTGTTGGTGCATGGCATGTATGGTCGTTCCTCTGGCTTTAATTCCAACATTTTGTACAACTAATGTGATTTTTTTCTCTGTCTCTCTCTCTCCTTCTCCTTCTCCTTGTAATCATCTTTGGCTCTCATACTCGAACTTGTGCGAAAACTAGCATCATCAGTAGAGAATACAGTTTTCACATGGTGCAGTACCTTTTGTTTCAAAAATCATTTATTTTTTCCACGTTGTTGGAATTAAAGCGAGAAAGGGTATTGCAACCTATTTTGCATCGTCCTATTTTATTCTTAACAATTCTTCATGGAATGATAGAAGATTCTACGCTTGACTAATGATTCAAGTAATTCTTGTATAGCGTTTCGTTTCCAACAATCTGGTTACATGACAACAAACTATTTCGTTGTAATAACATGTCACGTACCTACAAGAATTGATGATTGCGTCATTCTAGTCTTGTGTGTTCTTACTGGACCACTTACTCATAATTTCCCTTCTCAGTTTCTGTGAATCCATCCGTAACGTATGGCGATTAATAGAATTCATTTTGATGAGGGTTTACATTGTAAACTGCTTATTAGTAAGCAGCGGATCTAATCATTTTTTCTCGTTGGTCATCACGGGCTCAAAAGCAACTCCTTGGTTTTCCTTGCTGATGCTCGAATTTTACATGTCACTTCGATCGACACACGATTTGCTTTCTGTTTCGAACTTTAGCCAATAACCATTTGTGTTTTCATGGATCCAGATGAATTCATTAAAAATATATTGATGTATAGTTACTGTAGCTGCGCACAAAAAAGCATTTAGCATATTGGAATTGTCTTTTAACGACAACGTGTTGCTGAAGACATTTTAGCCACAAGTATACATGGTCAGGCTGTAATAGCTAATGGTAGTGAATGAAATGCTAACAAAGTTCTATTATTTGCAGATCTTTACGTCCAAAGCAGACCTACAACTACATACGCAAATCCACATGAGGGAAGCAAAGCCGTATAAATGTTCCCAGTGCTCCAAAGCTTTTGCTAATAGTTCCTACCTGTCCCAACATACAAGAATACATCTTGGTAAGTTATGGTGTAATTTGAAATCTTGAATCCTCTTAAAAACACCGAGAAGACGGTCTTTAACTTTAATATATTCGAGTAAATGGAATATGTAGGAACAGAATTCTCATACCTTCGTACCTTACTCATTCATTTATTGCAGCAAAAAAGAAGTAAAACAAACAAAAAACGTTTTTTTTGGAAATATGATTGTTTATTCAGATTTGTAATTTATGCGCAATTTTTTGTCATTCTGTTGGTAGCCAACATATATAATTATCTCAAGTTGCACTTCTCTGATTTTTTGCCTATAAAAATAAGGGAGACTGGTTAATGACTTCGAATTCATTATTGTACGACTGAGTCAAACATGCGTTTTATGTTGTAAATGTAAACTATTAAAAAATCAAGATAAGCTCAAGTGATACTCTTAGCTCCTACCCCCTCTACACTTATAGTTACTACCAGCTGTACTTTCACAGCCAGAGCTTCATAAAGTACCAATGGGAGTTAAGATAGTATATGAACCTACAGCAGCATTTATGTGCTTTCCCACTAATATCAGATTGGTTTTGGCATAGAAGGAACTCCTTACTCTTGTTGACTCTATTTTCTTAAACAGCTAACAAACCAACGGAAATAACATTTCCTTGTAGTTCTTACTATATTGCTGTCCTCACAAAGCGAAAAAGGCAGTAAGAGGGAGAGTACTAACTGTGGATATCTTCTTGTAGCCTAGAAGAATAGTATTTTTTCTGTATCCAAGCATTCATTTATTGCTTTTTATCGTTTAAGTTGAAACAACTTTGAGAAAGCTTTTGGGTGCAGTTAAATTCCATAACTAAAAATTAAAATCCGAATGAGTTTGAGGAGGCCCAGTAGGTTCGCAAAAGTTGGAAGAAGAATAAATTGTAGGGTTGTTTAATTAAGAATGTTACTATACGACCACTGTATTGTAATCATAGTCCGTGTCCAGTTTACGGTAGGATATTATCAATTATTTACCAGTTGCACAAGCGTTTATCCGTCCAAGCATCCTTATAGCCAACTTGATCCAGAAAGTGTGAAAATGAGCGTTTATACCTGGACTATATAGTCTGCCATCTTTCAAATGAACTAAAATTTGTTTGTTTTGGTGTATGTACGAAGTTAGAGCTCGTTGTTATTTTTTGATGTCTCATAGCTCTGAACATGAAAGGATATGTGTTTGTATTAGCATTGGCTGTAAAGTACGATGTGACTCACAGGGATTCACGATGGTATTTCTCGGTCTAGATAAAAGGCACATGGATATAAAAGAAGTTGGTAGAGAAGACTGACTACTACTACCTGTTAGAAAATACAGGGACTCAAGTGTTTATGGATACCCTGAGGGCATGAGATGCATCACACCTGATTCACCACATAGTTAAGTATGCATAAAGTAGCTAATGGATAAGTGCAGGTAACGTAGTACCTACAGAGAAATATCAAGTTCAAAACTTCGTTGGCAGTAGTCTGTATTCAACATTTCATCCGCTTTACTTGATTATAAAAGAGATTTTGTAATGCGGCAAGTCGCTCCATAGAACCACAACGGCTTCTAATCAACTCTCGTAAATACAAATGCTGAGTGAGGTCATTAGGTGAGGTGCACTCAGACTAATCGACTTGGTAAATACGATGGTAATTAGTGTCATCATTCATAAAGGATGGGCACAATTCAACCCAGTGCACCGGAGTAGCATAACTTTTTTATTTAGCATAGTATTTTCCTCGTACAACGTGTGTCGCAGGAGTGATCTTAGCGTATAAAATACAAATAAAATCATTTTTTAAGTTGTACTTTTCCTTCGACGTTTGTCGGATGAATCCGACAGCTTGAATTAGTATGGAAATTGTTTTTTGAAAGAAAAATGCCAGACAAAGATTTAGTTTTTGAGAGGCAATACATAGTTAGAAAAAGGTGTAAAGGTACTGTTGAGAAGTCGCATAATTTGTTTATCTGAAAAATGATGGGAGACTTCATATTGAAGAAAGTCTGAGCGTTGACTTTGACAAATGAACTTATTATTTTTTGGACATACGGCGTTTAGTTTTGAACCAGCTCGACAGGTTCATACTTCCTTTATCCTTTAGGGTTAAGCCATGTTTAAATTGATGTCCTTCCAATTTTTATTCAACAACAAGAAGATGTATTCTTTTTTATTGTGGTTTATCTAAAAGTCATCTTTAAATTAATAAGTTGCATTTATTTATTTTGTGCAACGGGTTAATTCCCATCGAGTAATTTGTTAGGTGTGGTAATGCTTTTTAAGTAGACACATGACGATTCATTCTAACTCGCACCTTCGCTTACTCGAATAAATCGGTAGGAATTCGAATGGTAAAATCGTAAAATGTGATAAAAGTTATTTTTAGACTGGGTTTTGAGGACTCCATTTTTGGAGCTTACTGCTACGTGTCACCGTTTATCCGAAGATGTTGAGCTTGATTTGTGAAAAAAATACAGCCACGGCATTCTGATTGTGAGCTAAAGGTAAAGAAGAAGAATTGTTAAATTGGACTAAGCATTGATTTTACTATTCAGCTAAGAAGAGTTAAAATAATATTCAATATCCTTCGTTTTGTAATCAGAGGTTATAGGCTTATACTTGTACGGGCAAAAGCATAGGATAATTTACTTGACACGCAAGCGGGGTGGGTGGATGGATATTGTTTTTGTAGATTTTCTGTGCTAATAAAATCGTGTTGGCTTTAATGTTATTCCCTGGAATTCAGATTTATAGTCTATTAACTATTTAAGTGGAAAAATGTTGGAGAAGTGAGGTAGACAAGTAAAACGCTTTGGAGAAATTGTGTACTTGGATTGGAGATGTCTTAAAGTTTAAAGATTTAAGAAGAGCATAAAATGAATGTAAGGTTTTTAATGTGGTCTGTCAGTTAAATGAAGACTGCAATGGTTTGGCAAGTCTCCGAGTCGTAAAATAAGACGCGAGGAAATTTTTTGGCTCGCTTTTCTCCACCAGCATCTCCTTCCCTTCAATTTAGTAGGAAAAGATGTTTTTCTTTAAAGAAAATAAAACTGCGAGTTGCTCATGTACTCGTGGAATGATTGTACGAAGGTATGTAATAATTCCCGTCTCTTAGGGTTTAAATTAGACTTTCCATACATAAATTTAACCATACTCCCTAACTACGGTGCTGTATACAAGGTTACGCAACGTAGCTGTGCAGAAGATGATTCTGTTGTAGTACATACCCTGCGTAAATACTTGACTCGTAATGTGCAGCACTAATAATTCGCTGTTTTTTATTTCCATCTAAAGGGATCAAGCCTTACCGATGTGAGATTTGCCAGCGAAAGTTCACGCAACTCTCGCACCTGCAGCAGCATATACGAACGCACACGGGTGACAAGCCCTACAAATGTCGTCATCCGGGATGCAACAAGGCCTTTTCTCAACTGTCCAATCTTCAGTCTCATTCCCGATGTCACCAGACGGACAAGCCGTACAAGTGTAACTCCTGTTACAAATGCTTCTCGGATGAAGCTTCCCTCCTTGATCACATCCCGAAGCATAAGGAGTCGAAGCATCTGAAGACACACATTTGTCATTTCTGTGGCAAATCCTACACCCAGGAAACGTATCTCACGAAGCATATGCAAAAGCATGCGGAGAAATCTGAGAAGAGAATGGCACGTCACAACAACAATAATAACACAAATGGCACAACAAATCATCATCAGAATAATGGTAACATTCTAGTACTATTGCATAATATTATCATCCACCTCATTAAGCTGTTTTACCTCGTATTTGATCCTGTATCTGTCACCATTTTTTAAATATTTATTTACGTGTAAGTACGAAGACAAGCTTTAGATGGATAGATTTATTTTTTCGGATATTACTAGTGAAAATATATTGCAAAGAAACCGTTAGTTCTGCGTTTGCAAAACCAAATTTTATATGGTTTAACATGTTAGTAAATAGTGGCTACCTATGTTTGTATGGAAAATTCTTGTGCCTCCTTGAGTGTACACAATTACCAACAGACCATAAGTAATGTGAAGAAATTTCTTATGCATTTAATTTCTAGCTATGCATTGTAAATCATATCGACATTTTTATAACTTATTTTATATGATGTTACAATCATTTTTTTCATCTTCCCTGTGCGTGCACACGATGGTTTCAGTGCTTTTGCTTAATACCTCCTTGCAAATCTGATCATGCAACAATTCATTATAAATACGGGTTTGGCACTTCTTATGTTTCGGTATGAGTCTCGTTCATTTAACTTGTGAAGCTTTAAAGAGATAAATTCGTGGCGATGTAGACTGACAGATTTTGCTCCTGTTGATTCCCTTCCATATTAATTAGGCTGTTGGATGAATCCTCTAGTCCCTTCTTGCTCGACGCTGGCAACTTCGTAGGATCCTACTTTTTAATTTTATTCAATTGGGAGCCACATACACGGCCGTTTGCGTTTGTTCAAGTTAAAAAACGAGTTACCAAGTTTGTGATGCTCCCTGCAGTGCGTGCTTCAGTATTTATCAATGTAGGAACAGCCCGAGCGCTGATTTGGTTTGATTTGATTCCTTTTTGGTTCTCCTTGTTACTTGTTATTGCTTCTGATGTGATTGTCTGACTTTTGTAAAAAGTTGCTTGTTTTCCTTATTCCTTGTTCCTCTTGGTAGTTGCAATATGTAGTTGAATTGAGTAATTTCTTCCATATATCTTCCTCTTCTTGTTGCCAATATTTTTGTAAAGTTCATTTATGATATCTTTCACGACTTCGTCCAAATTCAACAGTCGGTCATACGATTGTCAATACTTATTGTTAGTTAGGTTGTGGTTAGTTGGAGCTTTCAGGTCCGTATCGTTTTCTACATGTAATGACATTAGTTTCGTCGTGTTCTCAAGTCCATAAAGGCAGAACTGGCAGAAGCTGCTGTGGTTCCCATACGTGGAGGCTCTAATTGAAAAGATTATAGATTGTTAGGGACGACAGACTGAGAGCGGGCCAAATTAAATGCAAGTGAAGCAGAATTAAGAAACGAGAAAAAACATGATTGGTGAACTTGTAATTGCAGTTTTGATGGAATTACATTTATTTAACTTACTGACTCAGTTCATATTCATGTGTATGAGAATGTAAATTCTGTAAGTGCTATGTATTATTCATGAACTGCATGCCTAATGTAGTAAATATTGTAATCAAAGCCACAAAATCTAGCTTTTGTCGTATCTTCCATCAATTGCATTGATTGCCTTCATTCAGACCTTAACGTTCAGAAAACTAGTAGACTTGAACAAGTTCGGGATAGATTTTCTTTTTTCCAGTCTTTCCAGCATTGTTTCTTACATTCTCTTTAAATTCCTGGTATTAACCAATGTAGTTTGTATGAGAATACTACAATTGCTCGGATAGAAACTTGATGAAGAATTTATTAATTTCTTTGAAAAATTATTGTATCATGTTGGTTCCGTGTTCTCACCCAGCAACGTTTCAAGTACAAAAACAAATATGTAGAAAAGTAATAATTTAAATTTCAAATGTGATACCAGACCAGACCAGACTCACTCTGATATTGGTCCCGAAAACTGTATTGTACTTGGTTACTATATGCCCTATGCCTATAGCACATGCAGGTGTACCTCTCTGAATGTAAGACGCAGGTATAGTTAGAAAGAAGAAAATATATCAGGAGTCTGTTATTTCAAGGGAGAGGTAGCATTAGTATAAATATTATCATTTTATTGTTTGTACGAATCGAGAAAAATCTAACAGAGTAGGAACTACATAGTATGTGAGTATTAAAGTAATTGTCAATTTTTGTCCGTCACGATTCCGCACCTTGTAGCTAATACATATTTTACTTGCTCTTACTTGCGAGGTAATATGAGAATAGGACAAAAATTAGGCGATGATTTGCATAGAAAATAAAAATGACGTGTGTAATTTGTATTTGGAGATTCTAGTCAATTACCTGGCATATGCATCCTACAAATATTAACGAAGTATTGAGCAGTTCCGAGATTTTCAAGGACAGCTTTATTGTATAGACTCGGCCAGTGAATCATTTCGTGCATAAGTGTACAAATGGTGCAATAATGTTATGATAGGCTTGATTGTTATTATTCCTCTATCGTCACTGAGAGCGCGAATAAATACATATACATATGAATTAATACATGGAAAACGTAGTGTATGAATATGAGCTCGTTGGGAGGAAAAAATAATTGCTTGTTTTCCTACCTGAGAACTCATGTAACAATTCTCTATGGTACTTCTTGGTAGTTTTTTCTTGCCGTGGTGGCGGTGCTATGTGCGATGTATAATAGGTTCGTTTCAGCCTCAGGCTTTGTTTGACATTTAGCAGTATGAATTAATTTATTGTGTGCAGATGCAGAAGGTGTTCTTTTGATTAAGGATTTACGCTGGCTATATAAAGTGTTTCCTATAGAATTAGTGAGTAAAGTTTGTCGCTTTATGTGACCAGCATTTGTGGAGCTTAAACTGTCTAATCTTATTGTGCTTGATATTGTTTTTATAAATTACAGACTTGACTTAATTGCTGAATATTTAATTGCTTGTAGGAATTAGTTGTCGGCGTATTGATGAATGTTGTTTATGCTTCATGTTTTGTGGCGATTTGTTGCCTAATCATGTGCGGAATGGTTGCGTAACTTCTTAAAGGAGAAACCCAAGGTCATATTATATCTTAATGTCAATCCATATGTACGTACAAGTATTCGCCACTACTAAGCTATACAGCAGTAGCGTCATTTAATTTTGCGCAAGCATTGCCAGCGGCTCAGATAGTCTTGTCTTTCTGTATAATACTTCAATGCCAGCATTAATCCCATGCTATATTCATCGTTACCGGAAGTATCGCTTATCGTCGAAGAAGCTCTAAAAATTCCTTTTACCTTGAGTACTGTATATTTATAAGGAATATTTTAGAAGCAAGATTGTGGAGCGTATTGAAATTCCTGATGAAAGTACCTTTATTATGTGGGACGCTTTGTTAATCAATTATTATTTGTTTTGACTGCAGGGACAAGTAACTCGAATCCACAATCACACCAAGGAGTAAATAATAACAACCACCAAGGATCTAACTCAAACATTTTGAGTAGTCCAGAATTGTATTGGAAGGCAGAATTGGGAGAAGGTAGTCCACCGTCCATGTGTTTGCCCACGGGTGGCCAAGGGACGCTACTTGGTCGTCAAGGAAGCGAAGGTCCGGATGACCTGCGGATTAGCAATTTGGGTCAGCACCCACATGTCCAGTCACCCACTCCAACCACCAATCCGTACGACGCCTTGGCCAATGTCATTGCCTCGACGAAGAGTGCTGGTGCCAGTGCTTTCACACCTATACAAACGGTAGCGGATTCAAGACATTTTGTAAATGAAAAAATATTCTTATTTTAAAACAAAATATTGCAGCTGGTTTAATGCTTGGGTTTTTTATAATCATTTATATTTTTATTTATTTCAGAGTGCAATGTTGCAAATTCCCACAAATATGGGAGGTGGAGGTGGTGCTCCTGGAGGACGGGCATATTTGCCCTACGAACCTTTGTCCTTCCAAAAGTCGAGCCATCATCACCAAATGTCTGCCATGGACATGAAGTCACCGTCGAACGCATTTCCCAATCAACTCATCTCTCTACACCAAATTCGAAATTATGCTCATCAGCCGGCCATGACACCTGAGCATTTACTAGGGCTCAAAGATAAATAAGCAAAATATTCAACAATAATGTGACAAGCCAACTATTGTTGTTTTGTTATGCATGAGTTCCCTCAAAAAATATTAATGACTCAATTTATTTACTCGTGGCGCTTGCACAATTTCCGAGGGATTCTTTGGTATTAGCCAGCAGCAACCAACAACTTAAATACTGGAAGAGAATTCAACTGACATGAACTTCTCAAATAATATTGTATTAGTATTAAGAAACCATAGAATAAGAAACACTATAGAAAAGCAACGTCAATAAAGCTAAGGGTTGAAATTAGAATTAATAGCTTCTGTTAATACAAATAAAGTAGTAAAAGAAGTTTTGCGTCAGGCAGATTTTTGGAGCCTAGGAAAGCATTTGCAGTTACAAACTATAAAATACTGTAGTGATTGTATCATACAATCAGTATCAACACCTACAGGTGTTGTCGTTATGTTATTAATGACGATATCTCGAATAATTTCTAATTTCAACTTTGAAGTTAAAATATTCGGATCAGCATAAAAAATACTGATACTTAAAGCATAATGCAGAAATTTGGTTTAAGTTTTGGCGTCGTAAAATTTAGTTTGTTTTCTCTACAACTTTATCAACTTTAGTAATTTGTATTTTTTCAAACCTTTGTTGTACATGTTTGTATGCGCTATCTACATTAATAGGGATAGCAACCAGTTATTCCGAGATTTTTTTGCATTATTTTAAGCTGTAAATGCATATGTAAACTTTAAGCAACATTATTAGATTCGTTCTCAGTGACGAGTTCAATTAATTGATATTGTTAAGAGTGTTTGTGTACGACGTAGTGAGAAACAGAACGAAACCAAGAACGGAACCAAAAAGACTTTATAGTAAAATTGACATGACATCTCCGGTTTTAATAAGTTTTTGTGGTTAGTAATGCTAGTTATTAGATTTGCTTTACTCATTTAGAAAAATATTCGCAATTCGTTTTTTAAATAGCTTTAAGTATATATACATAGTTATAGTTGGATGTTCGATTTAAATTAAGTTTTTAGTTTTGTATGCGTGAAAATCAAGTAAGTATTACTAATTCATCACAGAATTGTAACTTCGAATTTGATATGGAAGGTGTTGCTAAGTACTCATTACTTATCGCTTCATCATTTTTTCGCGTGATCTTTTTACTTTTGAATACCAGTGTGGTTTTTCATTGTCTATTTAGATGTCAGTGGTGATCAACCGCGTTTGTGCCCTTTTCTAAACTTTTTCTTTGGCGATGCTTGTTTTACCATGAAATATTTGGATAAGGTTTTGGTGCAGCATTTTATATATTTGATTCATTATTTTAATTCATTATTGCGTTGATTATTTCAGCGTTTGTGACAAGACTATTTTTGCACGAAACGTTCCTTTTAAATAATATAGATAAATTTTGTAAAGGCGAGTTGAGCTAAACACACAATTTGGTAGTTTAACCGCAGGAACATTCATTGTCAGTTGGAATTGGCCAAAAATCATGTTTTGAAACATGTAGCAATAATTAATGTAAATTTTCTATTTACTTGCAGAAGTAATCGTACTGGACCATTTTTCTATATGTAGGGAAAATAATTCGGTTTGAAATAGTAAAATGTAAAAGTTTATGTATTCCATTGTGGTAATTGAAAGCAAGTACTGTACTATAAAGGAATCATGCAGTGATCTTTGTTCTTTAAGACTGGAGTACGTAATCGAATATACAAAACAAGTAATATTTGTACATCATTTTTTATCGACAGAGAGCATTTCAACCTCCCGTTGTCCCGCTTCCATTTATTGCAACTAATTTATTGCTGCAGCTTTTCTTAATTTAACTGTTTTGCTTTAATTAAGACACCTGTATGTCCCTTTAAATCTTTTAATGACCTATTTAAGGTCTCATTTGTCACTTTTCACCTCACAAGCCATGTGACTCCCAATGAAAATTCAACTAAAAGGCTTGCAATAAATTGATAGCTATGCTATGTTCTGGGCTACTTTAAATTTGTTGAATTCACTACACTAGATTGAATGTATCAGCAGTTTTCTTTACTCGTGATCAGATTTCCATATTTTAAGAATCAATGAATAATTTGAAAACGTTTGGCATCAAGTAGTGGAAAAAGTTTATAAAAAAATCTGAAAATGGTAAAATGTGAAGGGCAGGTGGTGGTTGTAGTTGTGGGTTTTGTGGAACCAGCGCTGTGAATCGAATGAATACGTAGAACTAAAGATTATTGATATAGGTATGTGTGTACTTGATTTACATTGTATACCCCGTACGATTAGGAGTGTGACTTTTTGTAAATAACAGTTATTATTATTGATGATTGATAAAACGTTAGTTGTTAAATTCTTATTGTTGATTAACGTAAGCATCATGCTGCAATGAAAGTTTAACATTGTATATTAAATATTTTAACTAGTTTTAATATAATTTACTAAACCGGTGGCGTTTCTAACGAATCGCGCTTATTTCAGATGGTTTTATGGGCCCAAATGTTGTAACAATGGCATAATTCAATAATATTTAGTACAAGTTTATGTATAGTAAGTTATCAACTGTATCAATCTTTTTAACATGATGTAGGAAAACAAACTCACTTTTAATTTCTCGGGGATTTTCTGCCTTGGTTCTCCTCTTGCTCTTGTTTTTATATTCCATATTGATATCTTTCTCAATTAAAATAGAATGTTTATGATCTGCAGCTCAGCGCAACTGAATAAGTATAAGTATAGTATTTACAGCATAGGTTTGCTCATTATTTCCAACTTTTTGTACAGTCGGCTATAAAAGATGTCAGTTTTGGATTTTCTTATCTTATGTGTTACTCGTCACAACATTTTTAATTGACCATTTTATTGTGCTTTGTGTGCGGTTTTGAGTTTGTTAGGCTGTACCTAATGTTGTGTTTTTATAACTTGGGTTTTTAGTTTCTTTTTTTTATCTTGAAAGGGCTATCATGGGTAGGCTTTAGATTTCCAGATCCTTTTTTCCACAATCTTTGTACATATAGTTGTTACAGAATTTTCGTACAATTTTTGAAACCGTAATTATATATACATATGAATACTCTATCAATTATTGATTTTAATCATTTAGTTGCCTCAATGACGCGTGTAAGGAGACGAGGCTAATAAGCTTTACAAAATTCTCCCTGTCAAGGGATTACTTTAATTTCTTTATTATGTAGTGTTAAGGGTAGTTATACTGCGTATGAATGTACAAAAGTTGTAAATGACGTTAGTCTCAACAGTTTATTGCTGATATGACTAATAATTATTGAGATTTAAATGAGAGATTACAATTACATCATAGATCAGTAGAAAATAATTGTTGGAAATAGTATAAAAGCAAAGAAAGGAATAGCTTTGTGCTGTTCACTGAAAGCTGCATTTGTTTAATTAGTATACAAATAGATACTGTTGAAAAATAAAGATTGCTCTGTACTTACATGATGAATGCTTGCATTAGCAATAGCAAAATGTAATTTTGCTACATTTCATTTTGCAACTTTGCGCCACATGCTCGAATTTTTCTATATTAACGTTACGTGTTTATCCTAAGAGTGATAAGAGAGTAATAACAATTGAAAGGCGATTTATTAATTCATGTAGTGTTACTTCAAGTGCATGACTTCCTGTTAATCAATTTATTATTATAATATTATTGGAATAGTAACTTCCGTGTAAGATGTGAAGCAGTAATTAATAAATATATTATAACAAAAAGCACTCCTTTCCTTCGATTTATTTTATGTGTAGTAATTACAAAATAATTACAGATGTATCATGTTCAATATTCATATTCATCAATTGTATTTCTCACAAGTTTCGTCGGACCTTATCTTTCTACCGTGTATTCACAGGTAAACACAATGTTAAAGTCAGAAACAGGAGCATTTTCATGAAAATTACCGCTTTGCTTCAGCAGAATTGGGCTGTTCGAAATGGCTTTTTTGCGTCAGATAAGAATCCGTGAAATATCCATACACTTTATTCCATGATGAAGTACATCATGTCATTGTTCACCAACTGATTCGAGCACAATGTACTTGATTTCATGCTACTTAGAATGTACTTTAAAAGACCCCAAATCGTAAGGTGGAAAGAGAAAACGCCGATAGTCGCGAGTCGTATGATTCATCATTTCAACTCTTCAAATAATCCAATGTTCTCAACTGAAATATTAGAATCGTGTCAGGAAGTCAAGCCAACGAACAACCTTCAAGACGACATAGTCGACGGGGGTGGCAATACCGGGGTTAATTCTTAGCCTAAAACTATAAACTTGCATTTGTATTTATAAATATTATATAAACTTGATTTCATATTGAATTTGTAACTCCCTTACTGATTTCATACTGATTTCAACCCTTCAAGAAGTCAAGCTAGTTATTGTCATATTCTATTTCCCCTGTATTAAGATTTTCGATACTTTATTTTGTAAAAATACAGAATAATATCTATTGCTAAATTAAATCATCGATTTCAAAATCAACTTAATTTTGACAATATTTAAGTTTTTCACCTCCCAAAATGACTACAGCAATGCGTATAGAGGAGAAATATAGCATGATGAGCTTATTGTTAGTGCGGTCGAGGTTTACAATTTCTACATAACGTAACGTAAGTAGGGAAAAAACTACTTTATCTCGATATAAAGTTACCATCCGTACCTGCGGATGGCTGATGTTTATTATTATTGATCGGATATATTTCATTCAGCCGGACAACTACAACGATCACGACGACGACTACAACGAGGGCTCCTCTGATTTAATGCTGTGATATGATACATGTTTATAGCGCAGCTGACCTGGAGTGTTTTTGGCGTTATTAAATCAGCAGTTAATAGTTACAATTACAACCAACACATGTTTATTGATGTTTACATTACATCGCCCATAACGGTAGCGAAATCGCAATGCTCAAAAGCCAATAATAAATGACAAGCAGTATTTACAATATATCACTATCTACAAATATTATGTGCCGAAAATACAATTCCTACTCTCGGGCGCCATCTAGGCATCTCAAATCTACTTGGTTTTGTGTGGCTGCTCAGATTCTCAACTCCCCTTTAGTATTATTTACGTTCATTTAAATAAGACCGTTTGAATTATTCTGAAGCCAAAAAAAGAGTCAAATTACAGCACCGGATTAATCACTCCTTCAACAACTTCAGCTTTTAATGAGACGCCACTTGTCCTAACCATGTAATAAGGGTGGGGCCCGAAACCGGGCTTTCCGATTCGGCCCGGCCCGAACACGGGTTCGGGCTGCGAATACCGGGTTTAGACCGGGTTCGGGCTGTAAATAAAATATGCGATCGGGCTAAAATCGGGTTCGGGTTAATAGATTTTTTCTCAATGGGTTTCGGGCGGGTTGCCAATTAAAATTAATTTTAATGGACGGGCTGCTGGATTAAAAAACTGGTTTGTTGTAAAATTTCTTCATAGATAGCATTCATCATTGCTTGAATCACACCGGTTGCCCCTCTTTTTATCTTCAAGCAATAACAATTACTACGTAATTAAGTCGTTCCAAATAGTACGCACCTCACAGCTTTAAACAAAGCTTTGTCTTTCTTGTAATGTACATTTGTATTATTAGCAACCAAAACTGGAAGTTTCCAGTTCCAGTCGACAATAGAATTCTCTATCTGAAGTCTGTATTAAGTCCAAGCTCATTCGAGATGGATATTGTTATTTTTCTTATTTATAATCAATTTTTGTAAATCTATTTAAACGAATAAAACTTGTTGGGTAATATTTTGCTGTACGTATAGGTCAAAATATTATAGGGCTTTTTTCGGGTCAGGTGCGGGCCAAAATTTAAAGTCGGGTTTTTTTCGGGCTAGGGTCCTGTAAAAATTTACAGTCCGGCTTTTAACCGGGTTCGGGTTCGGCTCAAATCAAGTCGGGCTTTTCGGGTTGAAAAATTTCAACCAACAAGCTAGTCGGATCGGGTCGCTAAAATTTTTGAGAATTCATTTTCGGGTTCGGGCCTAAAATTTGGGCCGGGCCCCACCCTTACCATGTAAGGAATGTGAACTTATAATTTTCATTCAATCGGAAGCAACTTGGTTCACAGTGGCTCACATAAGACAACAATCACCCCATGAATTATATACGAAGGCCGTCCAAGGAACCAAACGTTTTTCGAATAAATGTTGAGTGTCTGAATTCTTCTGCTCTGGGGAAGCTTCTATTCACATTCACTAGCTGTCCTGGGATGATTTGCAGCTCAGGGAGCTCTTAATTTAATTATCTATTGAAACTTTCAAGATAGTTTCCTCGGAGCTTAAGTATATCATAGTAATTTTACCATAGTTTTGTAAGAAATATTGTTTTATGAATGTTGAAACAATAAAATTGTTGAGAATTGAAATTTGATGTTTTGAATTTGATGACGCACCATCTCTGCACACGCATTTAACTGTACGAATAGAAAGATTCTTTACACCTCAAATTGGCCATATATGCGTTCTTTTCTGATATGATTACTTGCGGGGTCTTTCTGTCTTTTAGTCGTCAAAATAAGAAAGGGGTTCAGCTTCAGCTGTAAAGACGTTTAGAGAATTCCCGTGAGCGAAGCGAATCTAATACTTAAACTACTCTAAACCACGGCCAGAGTAATCTAAAAATATGGAATTGTTACAAAGGAATTCCAATGGTATTTCGGATACTTTTTCTTTTTAAATTATAATTCCGATTTATTCAAATACTTGGAAATAATTCCGATAGTATTTGAATACTAGTAAAGTTTTGTTTTTTGAAACCAAAGAAAGTTGAAATAAATGCAATTTTAGGGGTCATCTAATCTGCATCACAGTATCCCGAAAATTGTTGTTAACAGGAAGGAATGTAACGTTTTTAACGATTCTTCCGCGAGAGAACATCGGTTATTATATATGCGAAACTTTAACCCTAAAAGGTATCTCTCAACGGATACTTGGGTTACGGTAATGCTGAATAAAACAGTCGCTACAGAATTAAAGGAAGACTGGTCCTTCCATACAGCAAAACGGGCAGTCAGACCTTGTGACAACGTCGGTAATATTTAACAAAGCTATGGTTATTCCGATATTCAAAATAATATGTTTTTGGGTTGAACACCGAACGTCAAAAAAATAATAGGGCAACCGAGCGGCAAAAAAGTTATAGGGCAACCAAACGGCAAAAACGTTATAGGGCAACCGAGCGGCAAAAAATTTATAGGGCAACCGAGCGGCAAAAAAGTTATAGAGCAACCGAGCGGCAAAAAGTTATAGGGCAACCGAGCGGCAAAAATGTTATAGGGCAACCGAGCGGCAAAAAAGTTATAGGGCAACCGAGCGGCAAAAAAGTTATAGGGCAACCGAGTGGCAAAAAAGTTATAGGGCAACCGAGTGGCAAAAAAGTTATAGGGCAACCGAGTGGCAAAAAAGTGATAGGGCAACCAAACGGCAAAAACGTTATAGGGCAACCGAGCGGCAAAAAAGTTATAGGGCAACCGAGCGGCAAAAAAAATATAGGGCAACCGAGCGGCAAAAACGTTATTGAGCAACCGGGAGGCAAAAAAGTTATAGGGCAACCTTGCACAACATTAACAAACTGTATGTCTTTTAATTCCACATGTGCTCTCACTCCAAAAATTTTACGAACCACTAAGAACATCTAAATTCGAGTTAGCACCGTCGTAGGCCGATAAATATTTTAGTACTTATCTAACTTTGTTCGATGCTGCTTGGGATTATCACCAGTTAGATAACTATTCAGTTACATTGACGGCGAAAATTTTAAGAATTTAGAATGAGTCGGGTTATGTGGTACTCCGGTTATTTATTTACTTGATTAGGATTTTCGTAACCATTTAGCGTTCCGAAACGTGGACACCAAAATACTACTTCGGTGTTCATTGGGAAGAGCTACCCTGTACCGTGGACTAAGAGGTGGTGCTGAAACATGGGTGCCTTTCAACTGGTCAGTCGTTAAAAGCCAGTCTTTTTTTTATTGTTTGCTGCATTTGCTCAGGAAATAGGCGACCAAATGCACGAAGAAGGATTTAAACATCACAATAATTGGAAGAACCAAAATTCTTTTACGACTGGCGACCCAGGTTGTAACGAATAAAAGCAAAAAAATGATTGTAAATGTTGGATTTCTCAGTCGTTCAGAATGTACTTGGGTTTCCCATACTCCAGTTTTACTTCATCAAGTCACTCTTATTAGTCACGTGAACTAATTGCAGACAGAATTCCATCTAATTTCACAGCATGCTTCAAACACCGTTCTGGTGTGTATTAACACCTCAGCCAAGACATGAGATCGTTTGAGTTAAGCAATAGTTTCTCTCGACCTTTGAAAAAAAATTCAGTTTAAAGAAGTAAGTCGTAGTTTTAGTCGAACATTTTTATGTATAGAACTTCAGCTAATTCCACCCCTATTTAGCCGAAGACCGTAGCTTTGTGCTCGTCATCAAATTCTGTAGCTGCGTCATAAGAATTTCGTTTTTGTATTCCTAATCGGAATCTGGATGTTCACGAACCACGTCAGCTCTCCATCAATTAAAAGTTCTGTTATCCGCACGATGAAAGCATTTCAGAATCTCCATCTGATATGCCACGCGAAGTAATGTTTGATTCAACATCATAGGAATCTAATACGTGCAACATGCCTCCTATAACGTCATTTGCTTTATGATGAATACTATCGAATTTCTTGAGACCCAACAACGGAGTTTTTTCTGCCGATTGTGGTCATGAAACGTAGCCATTTTACCCAGTTCCTTTCAATTTTGGGCAAAACGGTCGGTTTGATTGTTCCTTAAATTTTGAAACCCACAGGGTGTATCGCAGGGCGTATTTAATTTCTCACGTTCAAGGGATGTCGGATATGCAGTATGACTTAATAGAACCGGGTGCTCTGATTTGCACGAAATTTTGCCCATCGGCATCAAAACAGTTTACACTCGCAAAAACTTTACTAACGAAATCCGATGGTTATAAATAAATTAATAAAATTAACAATCATGTTTAAATAGTTTGTTAACTTCAAAATTCCGATAGTTATAAATAAATTAATAAAATTTACACCGATCTTGGTTAAATAGTTTCTTAGCTTCAAATTAATACCATTATCCTGAATCTCTGAGGTCAGAGTAGCCAACCACAGCTTGAATTGTCAATTGGTGTGGATGAGTTTTCGTTTTTCCTATAATTATGTTTAACCCTGTACATATCCAATTATAGCGAAGTAGGGAAATACTGAAAGGGAGCATCTATGAATGCGTTTTAACAGCTTTTCGATGTATACATATGTTGGGCTAAGTTTTAGATTTTATGTTAGGGCTAAGCTCATATATAAGCTATATATATATATATATATAAGTTTTAGATTTTATGTTAGGGCTAAGCTCATATATAAGCTATATATATATATATATATGGTTTTAATAAGTTTTAGATTTTATGGGGTTATTGTTATCAGCAGTTTTGATGAGCATTTGACTCATCAATTGCTATTAATTTTTCTACCATTACTATATTACTGTGTATCTTAGTTTCTCTATAAAAAGCGATTCCTACTCATTTTACTTTATTTTCTGTAAGATTTTTAAAAATACGAATGAATATGGGTGTAATAATTTCACACCATAACCACCAAATGACCTAATCTTCGGATGAAATTCACAAATTATAGCTACACGGTTGGAAAATTTCATTTGCAAGTGTTTCCTTAATTTTGGAACTTCAGGATTTTTAAATCGATTTTTGTGACGCGTTCCAAATTCTCATGACGAATACACACCATTTATGCTGCTTATTTGTTACTGCTGAAACAACCAATAATAAATGATGGATGCTATGGAGGTGGTGGATGTGGATGCTTCGGAGATGATTACGATGGAGATGTGGATGCGGATCATAGTTATTAATGTTTTAAATTTATCATTGTTATTTTTCAGTTTAACCATTCCTACGAAGCCTTATATCGTTATAATTATTATGGTTTTTAACTAAGACTATGGTAATGGAAATTAAAGTCAGTCAGCTTTTAACTGTTCAGAGAAGGAAACGTATTTCAGATTGCTCTGATTTTGGCATATTTTTTCCTTCCAAGTTAAACACGAGATTTAGCTTAAAGCTGGTGTATTAAAGGGAAATCTCATCGATAGTTCTCATCAGTTGGGACAAGTTGAGTGAAAGTTAATTAACATTGGGGTTGTAAGTTGAGAATTGAGAAAGAAGTTGAGCTGGGACTTGAGTCTCGGCTTTTATTAAAGAAATAGTTGCGCTTGGCGCTGGTCCTTCGATTTCAGTAAAGTACTTTCCTGAGAAAGTATCGAGCCTGTCATGGCGGGTAATAACACTAGTTTTAATGCAACCAATCCGTTCGTCGATGGGTCGCCCAACTTGTACTCAAAAATTTTAAATGTTACATGCTGAAACCTACTAGTACGAAAATAGGAAACTATGTGAATTTTAGCTTTTTGAAATATACATCCTTGAGTTCATGGTAAGGTAAGTACCAAACCAGTCATGATGTACACAACATTTTAAAGCTGAGTTGTTGATATACAGGAGGGTGTATTCATGCTTAGATAAAATCCCTGAAATATATTCGATGCATACTCTGAAATAGCAAACGATAACATTTTGAAAAAAATTGCACAAACTTTTCTGTATAAATATCGAAGTTCGTTAGTAAAATTTATAATTTGTTGTGAGCCAACTCTACTTTAATAGGGCTTTCGATTTGTTAAATTTCGTGGAAATCAGAGAATCCTGTCGTACGAAGTCCGACTACGTATCAGACATCCCTCGTGAGTACATGTTTTTGAAAGACCATCAACTTGCTTCAACTTATGATGACATTCTACTTAGTACATCCAAAGCATAGGTCACAATAGGGCCACCTAGCATCTTGTTAAGCATGGAGTTAAATGGCTGAAAGTTACCAATTTTAGCCAGTTAGAACAATATAGCCTATAAAAAACTATGTATTTTTTTCTACAAAAATCAATGCTAGATTTGCCCAGAATTTTTGGAGCATCTTTGTCTCAGATACCATGTTCTCCCATTTACCCTTTGTTTAATAAATCCACAAAGGGCTTTCCTATATCCAGCCCAGTGGAGCTAGGGAGGCCAAATTTTGGCAAGAGATACCAAAGGCCATAAACGCGAACTACACAAAAATCA
This sequence comes from Spatulosminthurus flaviceps, assembly GCA_034693705.1. Taxonomy (NCBI): domain Eukaryota; kingdom Metazoa; phylum Arthropoda; class Collembola; order Symphypleona; family Sminthuridae; genus Spatulosminthurus; species Spatulosminthurus flaviceps. Next base: position 5,015 of record JAQFXU010000590.1, on the reverse strand, counting down.
ACCCTGTCTTCAAATTCCTACCTGGGAAAATAGGAATCTTAAAGAAAACTCCTCGTACAAAAATAACAACAAGCTTCGACACCACTCGACCTCGACTTAACGAAATCCCAAGATGTGTTCTTATTAAGCTCTGTCCTCTCAAAACTCAAATTTTGGAAACTTTCTTGACAAACTATTTGAAATAACAGTAACAAATAATAAAATAAAATGAATCTCAAAGTCTCTGACCTTCAGTATTAATAGAACGCATTCATGCTTACACTTTTTATATTCCCTTTTATGCCCAAAAAATGGGTTCCACGAAGTTATGTTCAGAGTCTAAGTCTACATTGATCTGGTATTACATTTAGACGGACTAACTAAACTCTTCCTGCTGGAAGTTCTTTGCCAGAAGTGATTGCACATGCAATAAGAAATGTATACTGTTCAAGAAATTATTCAAACCATTATACGAAAATATTAAAGTAATGGATGCGGATGTAAGTTTAGAAAAATGCTATAATAAAACGAGGAGAAAGTATTTTCGAATATACATGCCATTACATATACGAGATGGTTTTGTAGATAATAGAAGTTCGTTCACTATGTTTGCTTGCACTCCGAGAATAAATAAGTTCTGTCTGATATTTCATACGTATGACGCGTAAAGTAAACCAATGCATACCAAGGCTAATTAATGCTATAAATTCTTCTTGACGCCTGTGTGTGTGGAGCAAGAATAAATATATACAAAACATGAAAGTACTTACAAAGGAAGAAAGCACGTAAAGGAAAAGAGTAAGTCCCAGTTTGAACATAAATGCTTCACAGAAGGCTTAGAAATATTTGCTACTGGATTTTATTACTACTTTTAGGCATGCAAGTAAATAGCTACGGAAGGTAGACTTATTACTAATTCCAAACCTTTCTTTCCTTGGAAATGTTAAAGCAAGTAAATTATTCTCAGCAATACTCCCTCCCCTTGTAATTACCATTTTAAATTACACACAACTTTACATCCATCTTTTGTTCACATAAAAGCTTCTTTACTTCAAACTTACTTCATTTCCTGTCTCATTCATATTTTCTCTGCTTATAAATTCATTTCGAAAGACCCATACGTATGAGTATGGCGTTTATTTTTACAACCCAATGGATTTTCCTGTGCGAACAATGCTGCAATAAATTAATTTTGAGGTTCAACTTTGATTTAATGAACCAAATAATATCCCAAAACAACTGCCGCAAGCTCACGAGTATTACTAATTCTTCAAACGTATCACTTTTATTATTTCCAAAATGACGGTTCACTGATTCTGTTTGGTTGTAAAAATCTATTTGAATGCGCGTCATTGGAAAGCTTACTGAGTCTCGGATTAAGGAAATTTAATGCAACGCATAATTTTGAAAAATTATTTATTCCTTCCACCTTCTTCATATTTGAGGTTGACTTTTAAACATCTCTCACCCTGGATTTATGGTAGATGAAAGGTAAATTTTTATTTCCTTTTGATCCAATATGCAATTTGGGGAAATAAAAATGGTTAAAATTCTTTAATATTAAAAAATTTTGTTGGGGAAAGGAAGCCTACAGGGATTTATAAAGTTTGTGAGAGGAAGAGAGTCTCACAAGAAAAACAATTAGTAGAGACTTAAGCCAGAAAATTAATGAGTTTACTTGTTCCCGTGCCTCGCCAAGATTTATGGAGATGTTCAGAGAGAAACGTCTCGTTTTATTATCAGATTTGATTTATTGCAAGCTGCCGGCTCACTCAGTCAGGCTATATAGTACGGGCTGAATATGAATATCAAGCAAAGTAACCATGATTTTGGAAGTGATCCGAGGCGTAAGCAAATATACTCCAACTGGGGCAACACAGAACTGGAGAAGACACCCGTCGAGGGAGCATTTTTCTACATTCGATTTTTGATTGGAAATAAAAGAACGACATGGAAGAGGAAAGACATGGGGAGTTGAAAGTTGTTAGAAAGTCCGCCTCCTTTTCACACCTTTTTTTACTTGTTGTTTGGCTAGGCAAGCGGTCCTGTCATTTTCAACAAGTAAATTGCTGGTTTCTATTTTCTGGTCTTAATTATTGTGGCAGCCCGAGCTTCCATTTCCTCTCTATGGTATCCGTACCATAGCTTCATGTTAACTCACAATCAGTATCTTTCCTTAAACTCCCCAACTATAACGGTCAACCATTCATTTTTAACTTTCCCAATTTTTAAAGCTTCATCGTATAACTGTAGTACATGCAATGGAATGGAAGCTACCGAAATAAAAACCTTGTATGTACTGTAAATTCCACTAAAGTTCTTTCCAGAGTTCCTCTGGAAAGTCCGGTTGGGCGATTCCCGGGAAGTCGCCACGAGGAAGCTGATTTGTTTTTTCCTAACGTTTTCACTGTAAAAATTCAAGACAAAACTGGTTTTATAGCACTGTCGGATATTTAACTACTATTCAAGTTGTATCCCGCTCATGAAAATAAACCTTTATCGTTTTCAAAGGTGGAGCCGATGAGAAACATGGTTTTTTCGGGAAAAATAAAAATTCCAATATTTTTCGTTGCAGAGCATAGAATGGAATGAAGTGGCATATGATCCTAGGGACAGGGCAGTTGGCGGTTTGTCAGCAGTGAGCAGGGGCTCAAGAGAGTTATGGTAGCCAATTTTTTGTAAATCTATCGAGTTTGTGATGAAGTTGACTTCGCCTGTTCGATTTTATTCTGTTGAATACCCCAGGCCGGTTTCAATAATCTCCTGCCAAGAATTTATAGATGGGCTGCTTTATAATGATTGTGTCGAGCTTTAGTATGCAAATAAGTGAGGCTTGTTAACCATTTGACTTGAATTGTTGCTCATAATCGGTTTGAAGATAAAACTTTCGGCCTTGTTGATCTCTGGACTGGTTTCTTGATTGCATACTACATACTCAGAGCAATTGACGTGGTCCAGCTCTCCTCACAGTCGTCATTCCAGGTCTCATCTACCAGACGTAAATTCTCACTAATTTATCATCCTCACCATATTTATGTCTACATTTTTGACGGATTATCAAGTTTACGTGTGGCCAACTTTACACATTCCACCTCTCAAACTTTTCATCTTCTTCATTTGCAAAGTAAACATTGATCGCGTATGTGACTCCTTTGAAATACCTCCAGTTCCGTCTTTGATGACGGATTGTTTGCATTTATCTGTCCGGCCACTCACCTGCCGCTTACATCGTCTTTCCACCAAGTGTGCTCTAGTCTGTTGTTGCGTATGCCCCCATTTTTCAACCCTAGGATAATTTACTAATTACTCTACTGTGCATACACAAAAAGCCTCCTCTTCTACCACGCTCCATAGATCAATTTCTTATTGACCTATATGACACTATAATCATTGCAGTCCATGATACGATCACAACTTCTCCTTAAATTCTGTCCACACAAAGGTTCTCGTGCTTCCGTACATGTTCTATCTATTTGTGCTCTTTACTTTAAGTGGTGTTTTTTATTTTTGTGCCTATCATTTTTGCAATAATATGTACAATCACGCCGTGTTATTGCCTTGCTAAAATTCCATTATGGACCAACTTGAACCTCATGAAAATGGTTTTAGCACATCGGAGGGTTATAAAAATCTCCAGAGCCAAGAGCGACCACCACCTTAAAGAAGTTTAATGAAAGAAGTCTCGTAAAATGTGATTCCAGCAATGGTGGAGTATATACTAAAGAGAAGAATAGAACCAAAAGGAAATTCCATGCCCCCTAAAGATGTTGAAATGGAAAACTTTAGAGGAGGACGTAAAGAAGGTGACATAAACAAGGAATGATTTTGAAAGTCTTTCATCTTGTTTTATCGTTCAGCTGGCGGTAATGCCCTGGCTCTCTGTTCCTTTCTAAAACATGGGATTTCATCTCCTCCCCTCAACCACCAGAATCCTATCTACAATCCAATTTTCTTCTAAGCATAGCTCCTATTCTTATCCTCCTACGCTGCTCAAATTAATTACTTTCCAATTTATTGATATGTACTTACATTACAAAGGGAAATAAAAGGCCCAGGAAGAAGAACCAAAGGGGATTAAAATGTGAGCGTTTTCCTAAGAAATTGACGGATACAGCTATAAAAGTGTTAGCATAGAGTGTAACTGTTGGAAAAATGGGAAGAGAAAATAGTTTCTGAAAAATACACCAGAATTTAGTAGTCGTTTTTGTAGTAATAGTTGTGGAGCCCAGGGATAAAATTCGTAGGACTTTGACGGAGAAAACTAATGGGAAAACTTGGTTATAAATGATACAGGAGTGAACGACGTCATTAAAATATAATGAGAGAGAGAGAGAGAAGGAAAGAAAAGTTAGGGATGAGAATTTTGGGAAGTGTAATATACGCCGTAAGAGGTCTAAAAGAGGCGATCGATAAAAACAGCGACTGAAGTAGCTATGAGGTATAAAGTACTCTCTTTTATGTGGATAGAATGGAAGTTTCTTTCTCTACAGAGATTACATGGACGTGAGGTTTACTCACGTTTTAATAGCCAACTAATGCTAATGAGCAAGGGAGGAAGGAAAGTATATATCCAAGGCTTGAATTTCACTCAAGTTGAAAATTCTAGGTAAAATGAGGATAAAAGCTCTGAAATTCAGATTGCTTCTCTCTCTCTCTCTCTCTCCTATCCTTTGCTTGAATAACCCAAGAATCTATAATCAACTTACGTATACATATTCCATACCAACTCTCCTAACAATTAGACTTTATAATTTACATTTCCTTTTATCTACAGAAAAGGCTAACCAAATTTCAAAGACTTGTCTCTTCCATTTTATGTTTGCAAAGCTTTTCTCTGTGTGCATAGCTCTCATGTTATTCTACTACTACTCTCCTCCATGCTTATTGAAATAGAGGCAATTGGCCGCAGCTTAGACGAGAGCTAGCAAAGTTTTACTACTTGGAGACACAACTTTTGCAAATCTCTCACAGGCTTCCTCTTTTCTCTCTCTCTCTCTCTCTCTCTCTCTCTCTCTCTCTCTCTCTCTCTCTCCTCC